>WHYT01013206.1:204052-245424 GCA_009806455.1 Tetrax tetrax
GCAGGAAGAGACCTGGGAAGGTGGGAAGTGGCATGACCAGTTGTCCTACTGTGGTCCACACAGTTGCTGGGATGCGGCTGCGGGTAGCAGGGAGGAGGGTAAGCTGCTAGAGGAAGGTCCTCAGGCTTTGTATCACCAGACAGGAGATCCTAGATCATGTGCCCTGGACCACCGCCCTTAGGGATACAAACTACATCCTTCTCCATCTACAGCAGTGACGGTTGCCTGTGATTTTTCAATCATAAAATGCTCATGGAAGAAAACCAGAAATGTTGCTTTCCAGAGTTTCTCAGTTTTCTGAATATTCCTGTTGAGGATACATGAAGAAAGCATCCCACCCCCTCAAATCTGTCACAAGATGTAGCATCCACTGCATTCACACATAGCCTGGCAGTAAAGAATGTACTTCAGCAAAGCTGTTTCTCCATCCCTCATCAGTTGTTACTGGCACTTAATGGCCACCGTCTTAACAATGCATAGGAAACTGTCAATGAGTTTGTAGTGAGGCAGAATATGACTGTAAATTGTGCACTGGAACAAAACCACTGTAATCTCCAGTAATCCGTATGTTTGGCTCTTTTTTTTTTTTTTTTCCCTTTCCCTGCTGGCCTGCTTTCTGCTAGCCTTGCCTTAGAGTTGTCAAGTCATAGAGGATTTTGACACTTGGAGAAACTGGCATAGTGAACGAGCTTGTTTTAAGGATCTCTTTCCATTGAGGTGATAGCAAATGTGAGCTATGATAAGCTTGACAAATAAAAGAAGCTAAAGGCATGTGGCCAGAAACAGGGTCAGGGACAGTCAGAGGAAGGGCCCTTATTTTCCAGATACACAAGTGAAAGGACTGCTTTCTTGGCTGCATACAACTCAGAAATCCAACCCTCCAGAGCAAGTCTGTCCTAGCAAAATGAAATGAGTTTTGGCTTTGCTTATCCTTCAATTCCTCTATGAGATAGTGAAGGGAGTAAGATTTTCATGACCTTGCAAATCTTCTTGAAGAGCAAACTGAAGAAAAGCATGGATGTCTTATACTTGAAATAAATTGCCTGATTTTACTTAGTTTCAAACTTGAAGCCAAAAGTATTAGCTACAAGGAGGCTACATTAGCATGGAAAGTCTCTGTCAGAGTTTGAGGACTGCGTTAGCACAGGCAGGTGAACAGCAGCATGTTCTCCAGCTGGGCTTTTATCTCTGTTAAATTCTCTGTCCCTTCAGGTTCCTTGTGTGCTTCATCCATCTTTTATTCATCGGGTGCTGAAGCCTTGGGAGACAGAGGCCATGTAGCCTTCCAGGTTACTTGCAAATCAAACCAACCCTTTCTTGTAGCTGTCTTGGGCCTTCTGCTACCTGGAAGGTTGATGGATCAGGCTGGTTTCTGATATGAACGATGCTAGCATGCACAACAAGTTGTACATCCCAAAATGTTCTCCCAAAGACACAAGGCTGTTTCTGCAGTGGCAGCACACGCTGACTGAATCTGGCTCAGTCTACGTGAGAAAAATCTTCAGTCGTGGAGCGAGCTACCCATTAACACAGATAACACGTTAATCAGAGTAGGGTACTGTTGGGACTGGTGTAAAATGGAGGAATAAAAGAGGTGTTTGCTTTCTTAAACTGTATTACAAATTTAGCGTTATAGCTGCATGAGAGGGGAGCATAAAAACACAAAGTTTGTTCTTTATCTCTCTGCTGAAGGTGGTTTGTGCTCGGTCCCTTAGTTTATTTCTTCTCCTCGGCATGTCATTACTTTTTCATGATAGATGATAGTTCTAGGAGCATGCTCTGAAAGATAACAAGAGAAAGAAAGGATGAAGCTGAATTGGCTTAAAGGCGAAAAAGAAACATTACCATAGTAATTAACCCAGGTTCCCACACATACATAGTTGCGAAGGTGGGAATCCAGTGTTTAGCTGACAACATACTTACCTTCTAGGGCTCTGTTCAGTGCTGAGGGGTGGGTGGGGAGAGGGAGAACACCTTGTTTTTAAACAGACACATTAATCCCTGAAGTAACTTGCTTGAAATCAGTGGATCCATCCTAGAGGCCATGGTTTACATGTTAAGGGGTTTTGTGTATTTTTTTTATTGCTTTAAACACATACAAAGATGGACTCAGTTAGATGAGTTCCACTTTGTAAAACCCAGCTTGTCAGTTTGTTGCTCCACAAATCCTCAGAGGGGTTCATTAGTTGTCAGCTGCTGCTGACACACACACACACACACATCCCCCCCCGCCCCGCCCCCAAAGTCTATCTGTATTTTTGAACTGGTGAAGGGTTACCTTTGGGTAACCAAGTAGTTTTTGCAGGATAATTGATAACACTGGCTGTCCTCACCACGAGCTTCTCCTGAGTGCTGCAAGGAATAAAATACAACTACAGTGGAATTTAATTTTTTTAAAGGGTGTTTGCATAGGAAAACTATACAAAGCCAGCAGTAGATCCTAGCAGGTGTAAATGTGAATACCGTTAAGGATTCTCAAACGTCCTAGAGGAACAGAGGGCTTCACCAGTCCCTTACTCCACCTGTAGATTTTGCTGGTGGAGCTCAGCTGCGTAACTCACTCCTCTGCAGTTATTAGGTTTGTTATTTCAATGTACATTCACTCTTATCAAACTGTTCCCAGCCGCAGGAGCGAGAGCGGGTGAGCAGCTAGTTAAATGAGTGGATATTTATTCTTCAAATGTTGTTGAAAGGATGAGTAAACATGCCTTGTTCTGGAGCAGCCTGCAAGCATTCAGGTTGAATAGCAGCTCTCTCATATCCTGCTCGCTACGGAGTATTTTCCCACTGGGTAAAAAGGCTCAAAGCTGAGGGGAGAATTGAGAAGTAGAAAAAGAATTGAACAGCACAGAGGAATAAAAAAAAAGCAATGCAGTGAGGGAAAATGGACCCAGTGAATCGTAAAATTTCTCCAACTTTGGCAGAGCCAGGATTTCAGTCCCAGAGAATTTGTTTTCTGCAAATGAATAAAATCAGCAACCCTATCTCAGTCTGATTCTACAAGCTGAGAGTATCGGCTTTACCAGCTGCTTCATTATCAGCTTTATCTCCCTTGGTCACCATGAGGAGGGGGCCTTGCTTTTAAAGATAAATGATTACTTTGTAGTAAAAAATATAGACTTAAAGAAACGACACTCTGAAAGCACAGGGGTCTCTGGAGGAGAGGGTGGGCTAAAGAGTAAGGAATGGATGTGGGAGTGAAAAAACTCATAACTTTTTGAAAAACAAGGATCTGAAGTTGAGTGCCTAAAATACCTAATTCTTTCAAAAAGTCTTGATCTAGTAGTTTTGATTTCCCAGGAAAGCGGTTCAGCTAAGATATTGCTAAGAATACTATAAATCTTCTAATGACTTCCAATTTTGTTCTGTGATTCGAGGAACTTATCTTGGCTCAATGAAGAAACACAATCATTAGATAATGCCAAGCTGCCTCATCCTCCAAGGACTAGGTATGTCCTTGGGTACTCTAGCAAGAGGACTAGCACAGTAGTCCTCTCCATGCAGGTGCATATGTGATAACCTGGTTCCAAATCATCTGAAAGATGGTGTCCTTGTGAGAAGAGTTGCTAATCTAGTGTAAATACTTAAAATCCTAGTTAACCAAATTAAACCTCATAGGTTTTAGAGCACACCTTAAGATTCTTTAGAAAAGAATATCATAGAATCATAGAATCTTAAGGTTGGAAGAGACCTCCAAGATCATAAAGTCCAGCCGTCAACCTACCACCACCATACCTACTAAAACATGTCCCAAAGTATCATGTGCTTTGAACACGACAGTGTCTACATGTTCTTTGAACACCTCCAGGGATGGTGACTCCACCACTTCCTTGGGCAGCCTGTTCTGGTGCCTGATCACTCTTTCAGTAAGGAAATGTTTCCTAATATGCAACCTAAACCTCCCCTGCTGCAACTTGAGGCCATTTCCTCTTGTCCTGTCACTAGTTATCTCAGAGAAGAGACCAACACCCAGCTCCCTACAACCTCCTTCCAGGTAATTGTAGAAAGCGATGAGGTCCTGATGCTGGACGTGCTCAGGTAGTACGCAACCAGAGTCCTCTGCTTTAGAAAGGCAGGGAGAGACACAGCTAGCGGAAGACTTCAAATGCAGCTAGCAATGAAATATCACACAGCCTCCCGCTCTCGTAGAAAAGTTTGCACTCAGCTGTTGAATTGTGATGACCCTGTGATACTCTAAATGTGCAACACTAGGCTGTGGCCATGCTCAGCTCAGCTGTCTGACCTTCTGCAATTGTTCCTTTGGTTTGTAGAAACGGTCGAGGAGGAAGACTGGTTGATTGTCTAAAAGGGTGACTTTGGAAACAAAGCTTTCTCCTTCCCTAATTGTTCAATCTCTTATTTTCATCTCCCCAGAGAGAAAAAGAGAGTCATTCAATCGTCCCAGTGGCTTCACACAGCCTTGCACACATCAGACAGTGAGCCCATACCCTCCAGGATGCAGTTGGCTTGTGTGCAGACTCTTGTGGTATCAGATAGATTGGTTTTGAGCAGCTTTGAGATTTTCTTCCAGCTAAAAAAGCTATGGTGGTTGTGGGCAGTTGCAGTTGTCCTGCTATCTTAGCACAGAGCGTGGGAGTGTGTTTGGTCGGAGGCTGCTAGAATGGTTGTTGAGGTATAGAAAGTGATACTTCCAATGTTGAGTTCATTCTCTCTCACTGAGCTAACACAAAGAATAATACAGTCAAATTCTTGCAGAGTGGTATGGATGAAGGGGAAAAGAAAGCCTTTGAGCCAGTGTGGAGGTAAAGATAGTTTGAGAACATTATCAAATAAAATTGAAAAACAGTATCAGTTCTGCTGGTTTTGCTCCATTTGGCTATCCAGCTTAGACTAGTATGATCCAGGTTAGATGATTGTGTTTTGGCTGTTTAGAAAAAGTTGGTGCATGTGCATTCATTATTATATTAAAAAGTATCTATCCTTTCTCTTCATTATTGATGCAAGTCACTATTAATTAGGCTTGGCAGTAGGTAATATTTTTTTTGTGTGCTTCAGTTGGAATTTTTAAAATACAATCCCTTTCCCTTTTTTTTTTTTTGTTTTGTAAATAGGATCACTAATTTTCAAATGCTTCTGTCACACAGATAAATCATACATATTTTTCTTTTATCTAACCATTAATACATGATGATTGTCTTCTGGAAGTCAAATTAAAACAAATCAAACCAATGCTGAGTGTCTTTGACAACCAAAACTAAATAGTGACTCTAGGAATTAGGAAATACAGACCAGAAGGATATGTAAGCTTTAACATCCAGATTCAAGTTTTTTTATGATGCACTAGAATATCGGTGTATCGAAACCAATATTCATAAAATGCCTTAGCAATGCCAGCAATAAAGTGCATTTTCCAAAATATTCACTCAATTGTATATAGAAACACCTTTACTTTAAAATATCATGGCCTGTAAACAGCAACAGGCAGTGTACCTGCACGAGTCACATTTTAAAATGCTCGTACCAGTCCCATACATTGTGGGAACAGAGAGTGTAGTACAGCTGCCTGATATTAAGGAATTTGAGCTATGTCCTTGAGCACCACTTGCTCAATAACAAAAAACAGCAAGTAGACAAGATAAAGAAATACCAGAGGCAAAAATAGTAAAGACAACTAAAAGTTTAGACCCAATCCAAATGAAGTTTAAGGCGTGTGAACAGGATATTGTGGCCAATCCAATTAGATGTTTAGGTGCGTGCACTTGGTGTGTAATTTAGAAAAGATATAAAAGATTGATGCGGACTGAGAATAAGGGTCTCCGGAACACCATCCACGGAGGCCGTGCCCTTACTGCAACAATACATAATGAGCCCAAAGGGCAACATGCCAGAAGAGAGTAATGACATTGCTTTGCAAACGGCCTCTCTTTCTCTGCAAGATCTCCCCTGAAAGAGAGCGGCGTTGTCATTAAACAGTAAAAGCTGCCAGGCAACTTCTGTGAGTTCTCAGCAGGGTGCTACTGAAATTCTGTCTTGCTTAATGCCTTCTTGCACTTCACCTCTTCAAGGAGCCTTCTCGTCTGAGTATCAAAAGCCAGCAGAAGATCGACAGATTGGGCTCCAGGCCCCCTTCCTACACTAGAAACGGCAAAGAGGAAAGTGATTAAATTGCATCTAAGTGACAGTTTAATAAGCCTTATGCTGAATATTTATATATTGTAGAAAATGCAGTTCCATGAAAACTGGAACTCACATTTTTGCCAAGCAATGTGTAAGAGTGCCTTCTGCTTCTCACCACAAAAGATTTGAAGTTTTTTGGTTGGTTGGTTGATTTTGTTTGTTTTATACGTAGAAAAAGTATTTATTTTTAGGAAGAGTGAAAAAAAAATTGAACAGGATTGCTAACTTTGAGTATCGTGTGAGGTAATCCTCTGTATCTTACATGGCCTGTAAAAAAGTATTTAAGGGCTTGCTCCTGCAAGCATTTGTAAAGGAGCTTTTTTTTTGCTCTTAAAGCAAAATCCTATGATCTGGGGCAACCAGAAATCAAATTACTTCTTTGAAAAAACACCTCACTGGTTCTTGAATGCAAGCACTATATCTTATCAACACTGCACCTAAGTTTAGAGTGTGCAGCCAAAGAGCAGGAACAGCTGCCGAAAATGCAATCCTGCAGTCATTGGTTCTGGCATTGCAAGTATTCGGTGTTTTATACGTAGATCTTTTGATTTATTCTTTGGACAATCATTCAACTGGGCGGTCACCCCTGGGAGAAACCCTGAGAAGCTGAGCCATTGAACTCAATGAGCGGCACTCAAGGCTTTGCATTCTCATAGTGCCACGCAGGCTGGAGCTGAGCCAAATTCTCCTGGGATAGCCCTCTTTGAGTTGTTTGGAATGATGTAACGAGTACAAAGAAGCCGAGATTCCATGACTTAGAGCTCCTTGGGACTCAGTGAAATTTGGGATGCTGGTGACGTTTTTTTTTGCTTTCGCCCTGGAAGGGGACCAAGCATGCAGGGAGCTCAGCTGGACGAAGCAGGATGCAAGGGGCCCTGCCAAGGGGCCTTGCCCCCCGTCTCGCCCCATGGCCAGGGCAGGGGTGGGCAGCTGGAACCCCCTGTCGCCCCCTACCCGAGGGCACCGCCGGGCCCCACCGGTCGTTACTTGCCATGGACACGCGGCGTCCCGCAGCGGCGGCGGGCAGTTGACTGCCGGGCGGGCTTCCCTCCGAGTCGCCCTTCCCCTCCGAACCGGAGCCGGGGCAGGAGCCGGGAGCGGACCCGGAGCCGGGTCCGTCACCGGAGCCACCCCGTGAAGCGGCGCTGTCGCTGTCGCTTCCCCCCCGGCTCCCGCCGAGGACACGGGAGAGGAAACTGGACTTGCGGGTTCCCGGGCAGTGCCCGCTATCCGGAGAGTCGCCGCCTTCCTCCTCCACGTCGCGGCAGCCGCTCACCCGGCTCTGCTTGCGGGGCACCCGGCGGGACCCCCCCGCCGCCGTCGCCGCCGCCGCCGCCGCCGCCGCCCCCCCGTCCCGCGGCGCCTCCTCGCTGCTGGAGGAGGGCGGCGGCTGCTGTCCGTGGTGCTGACCGGCGCTGTGGCGGCGGCGGGGGGGCTGCGAGGCGGCCCGGAGCTCCCCGTCCTGCCGGCGGCCCGGCGGCCCCGCCGCGGCAGGAGGAGGAGGAGGAGGCTGGGAGGCGGCGGTGGGAACGCAGAGGAGCGGCCCCTGGGCGGTGGAAGGGCGCCTAGGGGATGCAGGCGGCACCATGGAGCTCTTCTTGGAGTTGTAGAGGCTGGCGTCCTCCTCCGACCACCGTGGCCGTCCGCAGAGGCTCTTCTGGATCTTCTTGAGGCCCAGGTGGGCGATCTCCAGGATGTTGAGGAACAAGGAGACAGCGGCGATGCTATTCATGAAGACCATGAAGATGGTCTTCTCTGTGGGTCGGGACACAAAACAATCCACTGTGTTAGGGCAAGGGGGCCGAGTGCACTTGTAAAGGGGGGACATGTGAAACCCGTACAAAAGATACTGACCGATCATAAAGCCCACTTCGACCACCGAGCGGGTCAGGATATGCAGGACGTAGGTGCGCAGCAGGGACCCTCTCAGGGGTGCCTTATTCACCTTCTTCTGTTCCTCTAGCTTACGCAGTTCCCTCTCCACTCTCCTGTGCTCCTCAGGCACAGGCTCCAGATCTTCCAGCTGAGCCCGCAGGTGGGCTTTCTTCTTCTGCCGCTCTTTCTCAAGAGCCCTCAACCTGTAGAGCGCGTGGCCCATGTAAACTAGTGACGGCGAAGAGACAAATATGATCTGCAGTACCCAGTATCTGATCAAGGAGATGGGGAAGGCTTTGTCATAACAGATGTTGCTGCAGCCAGGTTGCTCCGTGTTGCAGATGAACTCAGACTGCTCATCGTCCCAGACGTCTTCAGCAGCCACTCCCAGCACCAGCATCCGGAATATGAACAGGATTGTGAGCCAGATTTTGCCAACTATGGTGGAGTGGACGTGCACTTCTTCAAGGATGCTGCCCAACAGGTTCCAGTCCCCCATGGTCAGAAGTTCATATCTGAAATACAAAAAAAAAAAAAAAAGTTATTTTACTACAGTACTGGATTTCTTTTGGAAATGGCCCTTTTTAGTTTTGGTTGGGTTTTTTTTGTTTTTTTTTTTTTTTAATAACGATCTTTCATATGCATTCTTCTGATAGCAAGAGAGCTCTTAGAAGTTCATCATTATTTTTCTACTTAATGAGTCTTTAAATGAATCCAGACTTTAGGATTACTGGTGAAAGATGCAAATGTGAGATTATTTTAAGTTTAAGAGAGATTGATTTCAGCTGTAAGCATCAGCACTTCTTAACTGCCTACAGTTTTACACTATTTTTTTCCCACTAGAAAAGAAGACGATTTTTTTTTTTTCCACTTTGCAAATCCTTTGCCAACTACAGTTTAATTCTACACCCAGTCCATTCCACTCTCTGTGGCTTTGCCTTAGCTTTTCTGTCAAAGACAACTAGAATAATATATAATGTGCATGGCTTTCATTTGTGTGATAAAGTATTGGGAAGTATCTTATAACTGTGACAGAAAAATGTTTCATTTTGTACCCCAAGGTAGTAGCATTATCAGTGCCATCCATCCAATATTTTCCCATCTACCAGGGTAACAATCCACAAGTTTCTCACTTGGATTCCTAAAACTACAAATACATAGCTAATTTATACATAGCTGTACAAATAGTGTCAGTTCTAGGATAATGTCAATAAATGAAGAGTGCTTCTAGGGTTAATATATTTCATTTTATTAATTTAAAGCCTTACTGACTTTGTCTTAATTATAAATTTCAACATATGAGATCAATAAAACAGGGATTACATAATGGAGTGATGTGGAGTTGTTTAGCTGGGAGCATGAGATGATCTCTTTAACTACCTCTTTCCCAGAAGCTCTTTGATTCACCATCAAACTGGTCTATGTTCTGCTGCCAGATGCTTGCTTTCCAAGCCACTTCTCTGGAAACTACTCAATTCTTGGTAATGGGGGGTATTGAAATGTAAGGTATTTGTCTGTTTATTTGTGAATGAATTCAGTGTTGTATCCCCAAAATTCTTTCTGCTAAGTGGTAATAAAATATGGAAAGCAACTGGGATAATGTATCTACCTTCGGGTTTGCACTTACATTTTTTGTGCTGCTGTACTTTCAAAACTTCCCAAATTCCACTAACCCACAACCTTTAGTAATGTACGATTTCTAAGCTTTTTAAGAGCGGCTGGTTGCAGCACCCTAAATCGTATGCAATTTTAACTGATAGCACAGCTGAGTGATATCATCATGATCAATAGGGCTTGGTTATGGTTTATGATATGATCCCATGTAGCACGATCCTGCTTGGAGACTGTATTTATCCACACCGCAAGTAAAGATTTTCAATTGTAACCAACAGTGCGGTCATTCTCTACACAGGCGTCCTATGCCTTTATTGTTATGTCTTTCTCCGCAAATTTGAATTTTCACAATGAACTTCCCTTTTCACGTAGGGAACTGGTTGAGGAACCCAAGTGAATTAAGCAATTTCTTAGGTGCTGTGATGCACCTGGAATATCACCTTTCCCCATTCCTTCCCTCTCATGTATGTCATCGAAATAAGATATATGAAAAAAAAGGTCAGCAAAAATTATTGTAGTCTGTTTTCCTTGTTTTTAAGGAAAAATGTCAGATCTTTCTTCTGACTTCATATAGATTTCATTGAGAGTAGATATCAAATTGTTGCAACTTCATAGGTTGGGTGGCTGTAAAGATGTTCATAAGTTGAAATGTTTACTAGAAAATATTGCATCTCGAGGTAACAATGCTGAACCTGTTTTTCAGAGCTTGGAAGTGCAGCTATAGAATCATTCACCTTCAATGAAGTGAGAAGTAGAGGATTACATAGAGCAAGCTCTCGAAGCCAGAGTACTCAAGAGGTCAAGTACGAGTGGGTGACACCTGCTGATTGCTCCCTGAAAGGTGACTGAACGATGGCAACACAACAGCTAAGCAGAGGAGCTTTGGGTATATTTGTTGCCTTGTGAATGACTGATGTCTCACTGAAATTGATAGACTCCGGGAAAAAAAAAAAGAACCCTCCAAGTGAGATGCTAAAATGTAAATGTAGGATTAAAAGGGAAAGGAGACGTGTCTTAATCCCAAAGGTGAAAAGATAGCATTTGTTTAGTAGTAGGAAATACCATTGCCTATTTTGGAACAGAAAGGGAATGTAACCTTTCAGGGTAAGAGGGGATAAGAAGAGGACTATAAGCATATCACTTCATCTCTATTAGATGTGTTTATTCCTTAAGTTGTTTCTACCAGTATTTAAACTCTGTTCTCATCTTTCCTTTAAAATGGCTTACACCTTTCCCTTCCCTGGTCTTATGTGAGCTCTGTGTAACAGAGTGTTTCAGTTTATTGTAAGAGTGTAATCTCAAATATCAATTATATCATTATTTCCAGTCTACTAGTGTACTAGAAATTCTAGAAAATTAGCCTAGTATACTAGAACGGTACCCTTTTTAGTATAGATTGTACATATTTTTTACAATGAGGGTGGTGGAACACTGGAACAGGTTGCCCAGAGAGGTGGTGGATGCCCCATCCCTGGAAACATTCAAGGCCAGGTTGGATGGGGCTCCGAGCAACCTGATCTGGTTGGGGATGTCCCTGCTCCTTGCAGGGGGGTTGGACTGGATGACCTTTTGAAGGTCCCTTCCAACCCTAACCATTCTGTGGTTCTGTGATTCTATAATTCTATATCTGAGACATTTCTCATTATGTACCATCTGACTACCTTTGTGTCTGTCCAAATATTTTTATATGGTTATATCAAACAATACAAATGCATGCATGTAAGCATTTAGAACCAAATGGAAATCCACCATTGCTCTTGGAGGAAATTTCATTAGTTTTTGGTTTTGTTACTTCTTTATTTTAAAGTTAATTTGATCATTTGTCAGTATTCAAATCACTTCTACATTCAATTTATGCCAGGTTTTCATCAGCTGCGATTTGAAAAAGCGGAGTTAAATCTTAAATTTCCTGTAAAAAAAAATGTTAAATGCTAAGTTGCAAACACTCCCACGTTTAATTCACATTGCTTTGAGTCTGATAGGGACCTGCCTGCTCTGTTCTGCCCTGGGAAGAATTATTTTTTTTGCCACTTACCTTAGGAGAAAGCCCCTGGTTAGTCTATCTTAGAGCATTGCAGAAGGAGCACGCAGCGCTGCTGATTGCCATAGCCTGGAGACCTTCCTTCGACAGCTCTAGGACATCTTTTTCTTGGATTTTTTTCCCCAAGAGCCAAAGCATAGGCGTGGTACGCTGAGCAGAATTCTCCGTTCTTTGTAGCCGAATGCCAAGATGACACAGTTTAAACTATCTGTGCACGGTTTAAAAATCATCAGATGATAGGATGGTGCCTCTAGCCAAAATTATCATGCAATTATTTTAGTCAGTGGCATCTAACAAAGCCATTCCCTCCAGGTTCGATCTGTACAGCAATCGTTCGCAATGTCCCTATGCCTTGTTTTAGGCGGTTCTTCAAACGTTATGCCTCCACCCAGCTCCCAAATGAAATTTTATTTTGTAAAACAGCTAAATAGGCAGCCTTTACGGCATGATAGATTCTTACATTTTCTTTACATTCCATTAGTTTCGCTTTGAATCAATGCCCAAGGATCGATGGGTCATGTCCGATTTCATACTCTGCTGCCTGGTGAGTTAATTTAGGATGTGTTAGACTGAGTCTTTGAAAACGGAGGCCACAGGAACCGCGACTCAAGTCTTCAGTCAGAAACACAGGCTTTCGGCACAGTAACCCTTCTTCAGCTGGGTTAAAGAGCCACCCCCAAGCCCATTCAGAGACAAGGTTTGAAAAAGGAAAGTGAGTTGCCAAAATGGAATTTTTTGTGAAAAATCAGAGCCACCAGTATCTTGGGGTTTCTTACACTAAGAGCTTCTGCTTCTAGTACTGCCCAGGCCTAAATTTCATAGAAATCCCAAATATCCATTTTTTCCTCCCTTGCTTCAGAACTTCTGGCCCTTTTCTTCCATCCTGTGACTGATTTCCACTTCAGCCTCTTCTCCCTAAAGGTATTCCTTCCAACAACCAGTGGCCAGTTCTCGAAAGACACTAGCCGCACCTCTTCTTTGGGAAGAAGGGGTCTCTCTCTCTCTCTCTCCTACACAAGTTCTGCTCGTCTCCCTGAAAGTCCTGTTCAAATACATCTTCAGAGCCTTGCCCTGCAGCAGCTGAGGTGGCTGCACACCTTTCCCCTAGCCTCAGCCTAGTGCAGATGTACGGTTCATGTGTACGTTAAAATGCTTTAAGGACCGCCCCTCCGAGAGACGTGTAAATGCTCATGCAAACCCCCCAGACCTCCACGGGCCTTTCTCATCCTTACGCTTGTGCTCTCACACTCGGTCTCAAGGCCATGTACTCTCATATACTTCTCCCTGGCATTTTATTTTCATGTTCTTTCCAAATTCGGTCACAAAGTCCCTAAGGCCTTACCTGGCTGCTTCCACCATCTCAGAGCTTTGGCTCAGGCCTGGGTGCCCTCTGGTGCCTCACCAGGTGTTGTTGGCCCGATGTCTCCAGCGGCTTCCACAGCTCCCGGGTGTTTCTCAGGAGCCCTCTCTTCAACTCTGCTCACTGCAAAGACGTGAACCAAGCAAACCATGGGCCTCTTTAGTCTAACAAGACCTCTGCAACTTCCTTGCTGTTAAAGTACTTATTTACTTGTTTTATTGCCCGTATTATCTTTTGTGACTCAGATGGGTTTGCTTTTGGTGGCACAGCACAATACTTTCAAACTCTGATGGGAGAGGAAGTGCCAGCCACCACTGAATCTTTATCCATCCTTTCTGTCAAAGCCACTTTTGCTCTTGAAATGCCTCTTGATTGATTGCATAGATTCTTATACCTGTTTCTTGGCATGCTTTATAACTGCTGCCTTCCTTCATGAAGAAAAACTGCTTAAACATTATTCTGCAACTGGTTTTAGAGTGAAGACAATTAGAGGAAAGACTTAATAGAAATTGCTATGGGTTGCTGGATTGACACCTAACAGGAAGATGTTTAGTCCAGTCAACTATGGTACAGAGACAGTTAGCTGGCAACAGACTATGCCTTAGAGAATATCTCAAAATTCAATACCTGATGCTCTATGATTTCACTGTTATCCACATCTCCATAAACCCTGCTCTCTGAATTTCCACTTTCGGAAAAGTTCCCAATACTTACGTCCATTCAGAGTTTTTAAACTGAATCCTGTAAAAATATGTGTTGGATAGAAGCAGACCTATTCTTCAGTAGCAAATGGGAACAAGACTCTTGAAGGGCTGCCAGCTACACTCTTCCACTTAAAAGCCTTGGATACAAACAGGTCTTTCTCCTTTGTAAAATGCCACTCAACACTAACCCCATATTTCTAGGAAAAAGAAGAGGAAAGTTGTAGGTTCTAATTCACAAGCAGTTTAAAGGTTTTATGTAGTTTGTGAAATGGTCCAATTTCTGATCCAGTCATGTCCAGTAAGAAACAAGCAGTATGCATTCAGAGCAGTAATTGCATCAGAGCAGCAGCTGATTACTTCCATGTTTATTAGCCAGAACATCAACATAGCTACTCGGTTATACAAATTAACAGAAGTCAATTTTAATGCTGCCTCACTGCATTTGTAGCTGTCAAGCCATTAGCCAACAGTTCTAGAAAATGCTTTCATTTACCTGAGGTTTCACAAACAAGACTGCGGATTTACATACAGTACATTTTGCATATATGTATCAAAATTCTTGTTGGAGAAATAAATTATAAACAATAGTACAAAACCACTCCAAGCCAACCCTTGTTCAACAAGAACGTGTGTGTGAATTTTACAGTTTTATTTTTTGCATTACTCTTACAGTAAGCAAACTATTTAGTTTATACAAAATAAACCTGGAGTTTTACATAGTTAAAAAAATCATCTTTGGCTAAACAAAGCTCTCTCTCTATTTTTATACATATATTTATAAATATACACGCATCAGATATTTTACATGACCACGTAGGAACCTGTACACATACTTACAATAGACAGAACATTAAAAAAAAGTTTCATAATTTACAAAAAAGGAATCCAAATCAGACCCAAACCAGCCAAACCCCACCCCCCCATCACCTGTACAGATAAGAAAGTAAATAAACACAGACAAGGAATAAACAACTTTGTAATAAAATACTGTCTGCTTTTTTGAGCTAGAGATGAAGCACTCAAGTGGAGAGAAGCTGCTTCCCTCAGTGCCTTCAGTACTCTGCACATTTTGATCTCTAACAATATGGTTAAAAGAATACTCTTAGTAGAGTCTGATTTTTCCACAAACTTGAATGCTCTTCTGCAAACTGACTATTCTTAGAAGAGATTCAGTTAGATTTAAATCTCCAATAAGTAAACAATTCTCACAAATGTTTGTTAAGGACAAGCATGGGTAGGTACACCAATCCCCCACTGAAATCACTAGGGTAGCATGGAAGATGACACTTGATCATCAAGAGCGAATGTCTGGGAAGCAAGCACGTTAGATGGAAGATGGTCAGAACTGACGCCATCACTTACTCAAGTCACTCCTTGTAACAGTTGCCAGAGCACTGCCTAAAGTGAGGACGATGCACTGTTTGGCAGCACGACATCCATTCCATAGGTCACGCTTACAATACTCCAAAGGTGTCAGGGGCAGTGTCACTGACAAATTAGCTGATGGTTTACTAGAATGAGAAGTCTGTCCCATTAGTTGGAGAGGGAGCCAAAAAAAAAAAACAACAAACCTATGCTGAAACTGAAGAAGCTGTCATTGGATTCTGAAAAAAAAGCCAATTTAATTCCAAGTTGAAAGGCAATGCACTTAGGTGGGACTCTTAAATGAAGTCCAACTAAACTCAGTAAATGTTTCTGACTGAATAAAGACTACAGCAATTCCAATCCTCAATAAAGAATAAAACCTCAAACATCAATGAATTCATAATACAAAAAAACCCCAAAAAACAAAACAAAAAAAATACCTGTGCAACTTCCGGGAATGTTTCTTATGGGGAATTTAAAAAAATAAAGCTTTTTAGAAATTTGGGATACAGCAGCAATGTATTACAAGATATGTGTGTGTATACATATATATACATACACACTTTTAGTATGTACTAGTAAAACAGGAAGCAGTTATAAGAGCTCTTTAAAATAGAACATAACGGATTTCTAACGTACTAAACAATTTGTAAAGATAGATACAATTGCTGTCAAAACATGACACGTTGACAAGCTTTTGAAACTGCTTGTTTTTACAGAAAAATTTTTCTCCTGGTTACTAAGTATGAAGTCACATTTTATAAAACTGTAAAAATATGTTTCTAAATAATTTTAAGAAAATAACTTGTCAATTTTTATTTTTTTAACAAAAAAAAAGTTTATTATGTTGAAGACCTAAATTAAATATGTTTCCCATATGTAATTTGGAGCAGAAAAACACATTGGCCTTCTCTGAAACAAACAAAAAATTGAAAAAAATTCCAATACATTTTCTCATGGAAAAAACCACCCCAACTATTCCAAATTCAGTACCAAGTCTTTTAAAATTTAATCAGAACTGCAAAATGTTTTTAAATACAAGACAGTTCTTTGTATATTAATACTCATTACAGCATTTCACAATTTAAAAGAAACCGAAACACTGGTCACTGCGTTAATGACTGGCTTCACTCTTTCACAGAGGCTGGGACTCATTTTATTTGACTTCAAAAATTTGAAAGTTAGGGGTCTGGACTAGACAACGGGCTTTGATTTTCTCCACTGTCAATGATGACAGGTGGGCACTCAAAGAGAAATTAATTTCTCTCTGTTGAACACTGGAGTCATTAAGCAATGACTTAGATAACATGCTTAAAGTTGAAGACCAACCCTGCACTCGGTGCCAGATTCTCTCCTTGAAACCCACTGAGCAACTGACAAAGCAGCAGGAGCCACCTATTCCTTATGATCAGAATCCTATCACTAGATAAGCAGCTTCTGGCGTCATAGCTATCATTATTTTGAAAGAAAAAAGCCTAACTTCTTAAAATATGCTTCAAGGTAACCAAGATAACGTACCTGTCATTTTCCAGGATTATCTATCAACTGGATTCCCAAGCACTCTTACTTTTTAAAATCCCAGTTTGACATCACCATATGCAGAAGTTCCAACGAGTTATGCAAGAGCTGCCATTTTCACCCGACTGCATGCCCTTGTCTTTGCTCACAAAACACATTTAACCAGCAGGAGATGTCACTGTCATCCCCTTGAAATGATCCTGCTCCATTTGTATGCGGCCATCCTTTCCCTGCCAGTTTGTTTGTAAAGTTCCTTCTGTGTTATTCTGACAAAGCACTTCAGAGGAAACACGGACAGGGAAGTAACTAATTAACACTGCATCAGATTTATCAAATCTAGCACTCTGACCTGGATACTTCCCACTCATCTCATCATACGAATGCAGCGGTTGTAGTCGATCGTTGCTGGTAACAGCTAAACCCTCTAACCATGAAGCAACTTGGTGGTAAGTTTACTTGCACTTGGATTTCTTGAACAGCTTCATTAACTGCTTGAATCTTTCTGAAACCTAACGGAGGACATAAAAAGACGTATCATTAAGGCCCTGGATTTCCTTACCTAACAAGACAGACTGATCTGACAGCATAGTTTTTCCTAAAAAAACTTTAAAAGTTTTTTATTTGCTTCCAATACATTTTAATAGGAGAAATTTAGGAGCATCGTTAACAGATTAATTGGATGTAGGAAGTCTTCCTATATCTTTGACATCTGACATAGCCTCCAGGTTAATCACAGAGAGCTAGAGCAAACTACTGGTTGACACAGGTTTCCTTGCAACAAAGAGGAAGAAAAGGAAAGCTTCAAAGTCAATTAGACTTAAATTTTGCCAGGTATAACTGTGAGTCAGATTCAAAATGTAAGGATGAATGCTTATTTTGTACTCCACAAAAAGGACAGTTTATTGGTTTTTTTTCTACCCTCTTGTACAATTGTTGCTTCAGGTATTCATGGCTCATCATGGAGTAATCTGCCTACTAAGGATTTTACACAACTGATCTGTAGATGAGAGTCAAATATCTTTTTGGTGAGCGTAGCTAGAGATTGCATAGCAACCTCATTCAATTTTAAGTTACTATTTCTTATCACTATATGCATGTGTATGTGTGTATATATATATATATATATACACACACACATACACATGCATATATCTATATCTCTATATATATCTACTATCCACCAAATACCTAACTGGGAAGAGTGGCATAAATGCCACAGATAACACTGTTTTATCCAACCATCCACCCAGCAGCTTGTAAACCTCGCAAAGACTCTGCAACCATAAAACACTACATCCTAAAAGCCAAATAGCAAGCACGTAGGACTTCCTAACTTAGTCAGATGAGTGTTTCATCCTTTTTAGATTTGCAGGATACAGATTAAGATAGCGATTCAGAACAAGTACAAAGCGATACGCAAATCTCTGGAAATATTCTACATCAAATTGACATCTCTTGAAGTTTCTTAATTAAAAAGTGAAAGAAAAAAAAGAAACATTTTCATGAACAAGTCCTTTCTGCAAAATCCCAGTTTTTTCTTCCCAGCTCTAATTGTAATCCTTTCCTCATTTACTGAATGTGTGCAAATGCTTTGGGCCTCTCCAAACAGCCCTTCTTTATTTAAGTGCTGATTCAACAATAAAACAATCCTGTTATCCCTGGCTTCTGACTGAACACAGCAGTTTCGAGGTACCAGTCAAGCAGATACTAAAGAATCCTTGGACTATAAAATCCCTATGATGTCTATTTTTAAAAAGTAGCAGCTGGGAGAATCCGAGATTCTTTTTTCAAGAATCCCTCAACAAAAAGACATGAGGAAAAAACAACTCCAAATTAGCAGATCTCCAGAGGTTTTTGTTCAATTGCAATAAATGTAGCAACTTAGTTGTTATCAAATACAAGAATGATAACACCTACCTGATTTGGGCTTTTGTTGAGCCTAGCAGCTAAGGAAACAAAGGTTTTGCTTGATGGTCCTTTTCTCTGACATTCCAGTAAAATTTCTCGGTCATCATTTCTATAGCAAAAATGTATTTTTAAAATATTAATACATATATATATATATATATATGTGCACAGAAATGAAAACATACATACAGGTATATATAAAATTCTGAGTATTTCCGAGCTACAGAGCATGAGTTCAAAGAGCAGAAATAAACTTTGGAGGATCCTCCCTCTACCACCACAGAGTCAGAGTAAACAAGTGGTAGTGGAGATTATGCTACCCTATTAAGAAGGGCAGGATTATTACATTATTACATTTTATTACATGAAATCAGTCCATCTCCTAAATTTCACTTTCCCTGGACAACTGCTATAGAAAAAGGATAACATAGACTTTGGAACCTTTCAGTGGTACTCTAAGACACCAATCTCAAAGCCATCCTGCACAGATAGGAGGCTCCCACTCCACTACTTACAGAAGGATGCAGAGCTACCAAACAACTGCAGTAATCAGTTAAACAGTTTTCTTCCCACTTTTCAGTATAACATGTAGTTTAAGAAAATCTAAAACAATCAAACAAATCAAATTAGAAATTACCTTGTCCAGGAAACTACTACTTCTCCCTTCTTTTTAATGATGTTTTTGGCATACAGACTAGGTGATGACGCAGATGAAGCCAAAGGAGAAGAGTCTTTGTTCTGCTGCAACTCATTTCTCTTATTGGAACAGCGTTCAGGTGCTGAATTTACCTCTTCGGACTTCACATCACTCGCATCGCTCCCTTCACCTGCTGAATCAGTTTCTTTTCGTTGCCTTTTTGAGTTGGAATTCTCTCCGACAGTCTCTCTTTTCCTTTTTTTACTGGTTTTATCTTCTACACTCATATGGCATCCTACATCAGTACCTGAAGGGGATTTTGTTTCAAGATTACATTCACCTGCTACGGTCTCATTGGAAACCTCTTCTGTTAAGTCTATAAACGCATCACAGCACTCTTCCACTTCTCCCTTTTTATCACTGATTTCTGAGTTTCCTGTACAAGTTTCCTGAGTCCTCTTACCTGCAGTGGATTCCACTGCAAGACACGAAGTTTCGCTAACAGTTTCATCTCTTAAGTCTATGTATGACTCTATACTGCATCCAGCAGGAAAAGCAGCTTGAGATCCAACGCCCATTTCATTTATGTTTTCAGATACTTTCAACTGGTGTGCCTGAGATTGCTCAGAGCCTTCATCTGGGCTTTCAGTGTCATGGCTCTCTGTGTTTGAAGATTTTCTACAGGCTCCAAGCAACCCAGTTGTTTCTTCCTTTCCAATACTATTATGTGGCTCCTTTAGAGGCCGAGGTAAGGCAGGATTTTGTTCTTGTCCAGTGCTGACATGAGGCAATGGATCCACCTTAACCAGATCTGGCTTGACAGTTTCTTGCACAGTGGCTGCTGGGGCACTCTGACTGTCCCTTTCTTTTCCTCCACTTTTCATTTCCTCTTTTTCAGTCTTGGTTGAGGATGCCCGTAGCTCCTTCACTGAAGCTACCTGATCAGATGCTAGTGAGGTAGATGGCACTGCACGCCTAATCTTTACAATAAAGTGATCGTTGGATTTCTCCATGATTACTGCTTGCATTGGTAGGCTGGGGCGACACTGAAAACCGGGAGCAATGGGCCGGCCTGTCCACGATGAAGAACAACTTGATTTACTGCTTGAGTTATCAGATTCTAAAGCCAAATGAATGTCCTGCTCAGTGGCATCCTCCTCTTCAAGAAGTGCATCTTCGCTGTAATGCGCACTGAGAACACCCTCAGGAGGTGAGCTAGAATTATTCTCCGGTTTCAGGAAGCTGAGGTGGGCATCTGATTTCAAAGGTGATGGAATAGTTAAGGAAACAGCCAAATCTTCAAGGAGGATAGAAGAAACAAATGATTTATTCTTCTGTAAATTGCATTCATCATCTTTGCATGAAGCTGTGTTTGTAGGAACCTCAAACATACAGCTTTCATCTAGTACATCTGGATCAACAGACATCTGCAGCCTAGATGCTAAAGAGGGAACTCTGACAGGTGAAACAATAGGCCAGTTAATATCCTCCACTGGCCGAGACTCCACACAAGCCTCCTTCGGAGCAACCTCTTGCACCAGTCCAGCAGCATTACTTCTGCATTTATGACTGTCCAAAAACTGTTTTTCTGGAGTCCTGAACTCCCACTCATTTCTGTCAATATTGCCACCATTTTTTTCCAAGAGATCAGAGCCTTGCAGCAAGCTTTTGAAAATTTCACCCATTTGAGCATCGCTTACAAGATTAAATGTGAGACTGGACGCCTGTTGTTCTGTGAGAAGCTCATAACTAAGATCAGACTTGTTAGCATCTCTGGATAGCTGGAATCCTTCCTTTTCATATTTCGCACCCTTCAATGGAGTGAGAGTGCCTTGCAAATTATTCTCTTTACAGAGGTGCACTTTGGTTTGGGAATTCCTCGTGTTATCAATGGAGTTAAGACACTTTGTAAATGCAGGTTTCGGTACATCTGTTTTACTTTTCTCATGGTGACACTTAGGTCGTTGATAATCCACAATTTGCTTTGAAAGGATATATTCTTCAGACTTTTGACATCTGGCTTTCAGTGACTTTTTTCTAGATCTTTGCACATCATTTTTATGACTGATCTTGTGTTTCTGCTTTCCTGCTCTTTCAAACTTCCCTTCCTCACTCTCATTTCCCACATTTCTCACATCAGATAGTTTTATTACCATTCTCCTTATCTTTTCAAATAAGTAATCAAGCTGTTCATCTACAAATTTCCATAACTGTTTTTTCATATCTGATACTTGTTGTTCAAAAAGACGGTCCACTATTGCATTCTTTTTAACTTGCTTAAGTTTGGACTCTATAATATCACAGATATTCAATTTTAATGTCTCACCTAATGTAGACATCTTGGAAAAGTTCAAGTATTTTATTAATGATGTAAAATTTATGATACCAGATTCTATAATTCTGTGAAAATGCTGAACTGGGAAGTGTACCTTAAACTTCATATAATTTTTCCTCATCTGTTTTCGTATAGCTCTTAGCATCTGCATGATTTCTTGTACGTTTGAAGGTTCAACAATAACATGAACTATTTTTTCAAGACAAGCAATGCTCACAGTTTTACTTTTCTTCACATCCTTTGAAGATCTGAAAGTCTGGTTTTTATGCCTCTCTCTGTTCTTCTTTGTACTCACTTGCACAGAAACAAATTTTCCATTTTCTTCGTTGCAATGCACAGTTTTGCTCTTTTGATTCCGTGGACTGCTGGTCAAATTTCGTGTCTCAGGAGAAGCTTTTGGTCCTGACTTTTTTGTATTTTCAGAGCCTCTTTCCAGTTTAGATTTTTCTTCATCTTCATCGCTACTTATGATTTCTCCTTCTTCTATTTCATCTGAAGAGATACTTAGATGGGACTCCATCTCTAAGTGCTCATCGGACATGCTAACTGGCTTTTGATTTTCTTTGTTTACCTCCTTTGACAAATTCTTTGAGGGACAGATGGAAATTGTACTTTCAGGAATTAAATCTGTAAAAAGAAATCAGTTTGCTGATCACCATAGGAATAATATTATAAACAGACATTTTCAGAAAAACCTGGAAGATTCTCTTCCGTAAAGCGACTGTTTAGAACTGTTTGAAACTGCCAACAACAACTCAGGGAGTTTGAGCTATAACAAGTTTGGGTGGTTTGATTCAACAGCTGCTAGTATAAGGGATTTTTCTGATCTTCAAAGAGCAAATAAGATCTCAGCATTTCATCAGAAACATGTGATCTATCTCACAAATACATCCATTGACAACAGAAAAATCTAGCTGTTTCCATCAGTTTTGAACTTTTCCATTTACTTTAACAAGCTTTCTGAATGCTGCACAAGCTAAATTTTAACATTATTATGGATAATATTTACATAAAATAGGTGGCTTTTCTTTTAACAGTTTCACAACGAAAACAAAATGAGAAGAACAAATGACCTATTAATGTTTGCATTCAGCTAGATTTTCCATGGTTGATAAAAAGGTTCTTTGAGTCTTTCAATAAACTGACTTACTAAACAAAAGAGAGTACTAGGCACCGCACACATGATAAAACTACTTAAATTTTTGATGCATTTAAGATTACCAGAACTGCAACTAAGCACAACAGCATAAAAAGCTTTTTTTCTTAGAAACTTTGGAGAAAGCCTCCAGTTCAGGTTCCTGAATGACAAGATTGAGGAATGAGGAGGAACGGCTAAAGTTCTGCCAAATGTAGTATGCCTTACTGTGCCTCAAAAATAAGTTCATTAAATGTTTTATATTTTTGAGATATCATTAAATATTTCATCATTATTTAAAATTAAAATCAAATGCTATTTTGGGAAGAAAAATAAGTCATTACAGTTATCTACAAAGCAGCATGTTACAAAAGATGAAAAGGCAAGCTCATTTTCATTGTACAAAAATTCCACTGAAGTGCATATGTATTGATTAACGAGATTCGCAGTTAATTTTAGGCTTGGTGGGCACTCTAGTTAATAAAACACTTATGTTCAATAGCACATGGATTAGATTGCTTAATGACTTCTAACAAACACTTAATCTCATAGAAGATCGTATCTAAATTGATCTCCATAAAAAACAAACTTGTGATTAACACTTTAAAGCAACATTTGAAAATGCTGACTTTATACAGATTCTACAGGAGCAAAACCATATTCCATCACTGCCTCCATTTCAGTTTTACAAGGATCAATACCTTCTCAAAGTAATCGCTTCAATATTTTGACAAACAAAAGTATAAGATGAAAGTGGTCAAAACATGCTATGAATATATGTACTCCTGTCCTGCAGAACAGCAGAAAGGAACGTGCTGAATTTCAAGGCCAAGAGAAACTATAGCTTCCTGTCAATTAACAGATGCAGAACATTTGACAGGCATATCATTAGTCAGATCACAAAGACATCTAACTTCAGAGCTGAATATCACTGCTTTGGAATTTAGTAGCAAGTTCTGGACAGGATGGATTCCTCTAATAAGTAACTCAGGGAAACACTACAAAATCAGAAAAATACTTTTATTTGTTGTTCATCTACTCTGATCCCAAAGCTCTCACATCCCTCCCAGATATTTCAAAGAATATGAACTACTGCAGGGATGAAATATAAACTGCTAAAAGAATTCACACTTAAGAGAGCAGCTGTCTCAAGCACATGAGACAGAATTCCAGAGTAAATCACACTAACATTTGCAAAAAGACATAAGGATTACGATCCAAAACACAAGGAAAAAAAAAAAAAAAAAAAAAAAAAAAAAAAAAGGACCATTGAGACTTATATAGCTTAAGAAGAAACCATTTGTATTTTTGAGAAAGCAGTCACAAGAAGTCATTTCTGCTTTCCATGAATGGATCTTCTAAGTCTTTATGTAGAAAAGAAATTAGAATACACATATGCAAATACCTTTGTTATAACTCTTCACGAGACCTTTGCAGGGACTTTCCATCTTAAGTGCTTTAGCCAAAGGTCGCATTGGACTGTTCAGTGGGCTGATTGCCTTTGGAATGTACCTCAAGTGATTGAGATCAATGCTCAGGATTGAGCTGTCATCATCAACAGGAACTGGGTTAGTTTCTTTCTCGTTAGTTTTAGGATACATCTCACCACTAAGAGAAGATGCTGCAGTGCTGATTTCAGTTAGGTCTGGCTCCAGATCACAAGCATTCTGGTCAACTAATGGTTCATCTTTATCAGTTAACATAGTTCTGTCAAGTGACTGAGATGTACTCATACTAATTTCGCAGATACCCTTTTCCTCAACAGGACACTCAACGTTTTCTGCAGCCAAGCGATCATTGTCCTTCACTACTTCCTTTAAAGAGTCTGGTTTTGTTTCACTAATATCATCTGCGACATCACAGGACTCCAGGTCACCAGAACTTTTGGCTTCCGAGACATCTAAGACAAGACTTTGAGAGCCATGTTGGTCTGCTGAGCTTTCCATGTCAGTAGCTAGCTGTATTTTATCTTCTTCTTTCTTCTCTGCTGCTGACTCTGGAAGAGTTCCCATATTTTCACTGGCAGGTTCAGATTGTACCACTTCTGCTGCTGGTACATTATCATCCTGCATCACACCCACTGTCACAGGCAAGTTTTCACACTCTGCTACACTCTCTGTCACCCCCAAGGCCAAAGACTCAGGGTGATTCAGATCCATCACTGCTGCTGCTGAGACTTCTGATTCAACCAGATCACAAGCCTCTGCTGCTTCTGACGTTTCAGCCTGCATCCCATCAGGAACCAGTACCTCTGCAGCTCCTGGCAAGGCTTGGGGCTGTACCTGACCCACTTCTGCTTCTGGCAAGGTTTCTGAGCTCAGTTCATCAGCTGCCACTGCTGGGAATGCTTCAGACTGTGCTGGATCTGCTGCTGCTACTTTCAAGGCTTCATTTTCAGAACTGACAGAAACAGCCAGTGCTAGTTCCACGTTGCTTTGAGCTGCACTGTCCAGAACTTGTAGTGTTGAATTAGTTTGCTCTGCAGGACCACAGTTAACAGCGTGGGCAGAATCTAACAGTTCTGCCTGCAGCGTGAGCTCTGCACTTCCCTCATCTGTGGCCTTTTGGGAATGTGTTTTAAGTCCATCTGTTGGAGAGAGACATTGTTTCTTAGCAGGAGAAAGAGTTAAATTTAGCTTTTCCATAAAGCTAAGTTTTAAGTCTTTGCTTTTTGTCCCAGTGTGACCATCTTTCTTTTTGGGAACTTTATGGTCTTTTAAGCTATCT
Source organism: Tetrax tetrax (assembly GCA_009806455.1). Classification (NCBI taxonomy): domain Eukaryota; kingdom Metazoa; phylum Chordata; class Aves; order Otidiformes; family Otididae; genus Tetrax; species Tetrax tetrax. The sequence continues at coordinate 229,410 of WHYT01013206.1, forward strand.
GCTACTCTGGATGTTTCTTCTAGCTTGTAGGACTTGTTCCTCTCACTTTTTGTAACATCTGTACCCTTCCTGGATTCTTTTGCAGATTGGCGAGAAATCTCTTTTGCAACTTTTCTTTCATTTCTAAAATGTCTATTTTCATCCTGATTCTCTCTCTCTCTTTTCCTTTTTTCTTCAGTTCTGTGTCTTTCTGATTTGGAATGTGCTGTTTCCCATTCATATCTACTACTATTTTCCTTCAAGCGTACATATTTATGCTCTCTGATGTTGGAGTTAGAAGGTGAAGTCCTTCCTTCTCGAGAAGCATGATCGTTTGTTCCCCTGTCTCTCTTGCAGTCGATGTCTTTTCCTTTTCTAGACTCTTCTACACGACATTTACGTGCCTCATGAAGACTCTTTGGATGTTCATTCTTCGAGTGTGGACTACTTCCTCTGCCAGATCTTCTTGGTTGCTCCTGTAGCTTTTCATTTGGTTTATTTTTTTGGCCAGCATTTTTTTCATCTTTATCATGTATTTTAATGTCTTTTTTAAATACATTTTGGGACCTCTCATCAGCATACAATTCACCTCTCGTTTGAAATCTGTCTTTACTAGCAGTTTGTTTCTCCCAGGAAGAAACACTCCTTTCTACTCTTCTTTCCACACTTAGACTGCATTTGACTTTTACACTCTGATTTTTTTGTTGCAACTCATTTTTACCAGCCTTCTCTGAAAAGGTTTTCAGCTTTTGCTGAGGATTTGAATTCCCCTCTTCACTGTCACAGTTGTTTCCAGTGCTGTGATGTACTTCTCTCTTGCATTTGTTGACATTTCCTCTGCTGTACTGTTCATTTTCACTTTTAATTTCTTTTCTTTCCTTTCTGTTATCCTTGTTAGAACTATGGTCGTAGTTTGTTTGACACATATGAGTACCATCATTGCAGAGCTCTTCAGGAGGGCACCTCAGTAAACATGGAGTGTTTCTTTTTTCAGAGCTAGACTTCCCATTGTCCATATTATGAGATGAGCAACTGTGGTACGTATCTTTTGAACAGTCATTTTTCATTCTATGCTCCATCTTTATGCTGTCACCTAAATCGGAAGGTCTGAATTTGGAATCTTTTGTTTTACACATCTCGGAGCACCTTCCATTAGTTGATCCTGGAAGGTACGTTCTGGTGAAACTACTTCGATGATTGGGAAATTCTGATAGCCTGTTTATAAAAATAAAAAAGTTACGTTACTTTAAAATATATTTAAACATAACTAAAGCTGAATTACAATGAATCTATATATCTCTAAAATTTTTTTCATGCTTTCTTTCAGCTTCAAGTTGGAAAAAACGTGGGATAAAAGTAGAAGTTTAATAATTTCCATTAGCACACAGCAAAAGAAAATTATTTGTATGCATATTTTCCAAATGAAACTCATCTAAAGAAAAAGATCTGTGGGAAAATACTGTATTTGGACTAATTAACAATTTCAGGAATTCAAATTAGCATTTCATTGTCCAGGAATAAAAACAGTTTTTCCCTAGGAAAAAAAAGTTGTTCTTTACAGCATTAGTGATTTAAAATAATACTACTACTATATTATTATTAATCATCATCATCATCATCAAAAGAGCAATTAACAGTTCACTATTTGGTAAACTGGCAACCAGAAGAACAGGTATAATGTGACCGTGCTTACTCTACTCAATAAGCAACCATGTATGGAACTTGTTGCAAGCTACAGAAAACAAGTAGTAAACTACAATAATCAAGCTTCATCAAGGTCACAGGCTATTGGTACAAGGTTATAATAAGAAAAAATTAAATTAAGCACATGTAGCCTGTGTGCCCTGAACTCATGATAGAACTCAAAGTTACCTCATCAGAAAAAAAAACAAAAACAAAACAACAACCAAAAAACACAGACACTATTCTGCCATATTAAACAAAGCATTTGATTAAAATGACATGATTAAAGAAAATGGCAACCTTCTTAAATACTCTCTACTATCTAAAAAGAATGATTGTGTCTAATCTATGCAGAAGGAAACAGAAATAAAAGTAACACCAACAAAATGATGGCAGCAAACCACCAAACGTACGGCTCCTTTTTAGAGAGCAAGGATGAAGTGGCTGCTACACACAGACATTTGGTTTTGGCCTGAAATTCTAAGTTGAGTCAGCATCCAGTTGTAAGGAAAGAGTTCAAGTGTAAAATAATCCATACTTATCTCCAGTACAAAATGGGGTTGGTTTTGCTTTATAAAATTGAACACTTCTGACAGGCCAATACAGAGAATTTAATTACGTAACGATCAGCTCCTACAACTGGCTCTACTCCAAAAACGCGACATTGTGATGTGAACTGAATGTTGAACTAAAACAATGCCGCAGCTGTTGTAATCCAAAAATCCCTTAATCCATTCCTAGGTTTCTGTTTCATTTTGAACTATACTGATAAGTTCTTGCTGTGCTTTAGGCTGGCTATTAAATCTGCACAGATATGTGATTAATGTAATTGCATCCAAGTGGGGTTTAGTTTGTTTTTTTTTTTCTTTTTTTTTAGATCAGCACTACCAATTCCCCTCAAAGATATTATCTTTGAAGTAGTCCTTAAAGATAGGTAGACAAAGTGTGCTTCTAAGACCTCAAAGTACCCCTTTCCCCACAATTTTCCATGACAGATGCCTCCAAAATACCTAGACCAAATATGGTGTTCATAAATTTTCATCACCAATGTATTGCAACAGAGTTTGTAAACCCTTTAATGAGGTCAAGTATTCAAAACAACAAAATATTTTTCAAACAATTCAATTTAAAACCCAGAATACTACACTCAAATGTGTGAAAATGACAGCCATTATGTCAAAGCAGATCAACTCACAGAATTACATTAAAACCTCTTGACCTGTGACAACAGATCATATAGAAAAAAATACTTTTTTGCAGTAATTTTCTCTATTTAGAAAAAAAATATATCACATAGTGAATATGCATATAGTCTCTAGCACAGTAATGTCAAATTAACCTTCTTTATGACACCTTCTGGTGCAAGAAAATATAAAATAGTTAAATTGCAACACAAACCAATGATGTGGCTGATGTCACACAAGTGAGGAGCAGGCGACCTTGTGATAAGCTAGGGTTCCTGAATCTTGGACCCCTGCTCTGGTTTCAAGCGGTTCAGAAAGCTCACACTCAGCTACTCTCCCATCCATACTTCAGTGTTTTCAGCTCCTTGCAGTAAGATGAATAGTACACAGAAATTACCAAGAATTCTCTAGCTGCTATCCCCCACCTTTGGAGACAGGGCTTTTGTATCTTGCCATGAAAACATTAGATTGTCTCTTTCTTTATTTTCATTTGTTGTCTGAAAAGTTCCATGGAATTAACATCTGAGACCATAAAACAGACTAGCTCTGAAGCTGAACCGTGTAAGACAATATCTGCTTTGAAACATGCAAGATGATTAGAAAACCCACCAGGAATGGGTGATTAAACAAAATGAACAAAAAAAAAGAATTCAGGCAAATCGGATTCCTCCTCGTTTTCTTAATTAGAAACCAAAGACCTCATCAAGCAAAGATACTTACCTGTTTCCTCTGATTGTACCAGTACTAAACCACACAAACAATTATTTTCTAAGTAGGGAAATACAAACAAAAGTTTTCTATAACTATATAAACATGATCAGACAAAAAGCATGTTTATAGTTCCACTGTCTAGTTGTACCTTTGATACAGATTACTGATTTCTTCATCCTTACGGTTAATTTCCACTCTTGCTGTTTTGATAAGTGCTGAAATATTCTTTTTGAGAGCTTGGTTTTCATTCTGTAGAATTACATTCTATTTTAAAAAAAAAAAAAAAAAAAAGAGAGCAAGAGAGAAAAAAAAAGTGAAAACAAGAATTAGCTTGGTTATCCAAACATGTAACAAAAACCAGTGTAAGACAATCATTAGAAAAAGTCCCATCACATACAAATTGACAGTAGAATATACAGAAATCGTTTTGGCTAAGTCAGAATATTGAGTTTTGGGTTGGGGTTTTTTTGTTTTATTTTTAAACATTATTCACATTTGTGTTCCTGTTTGTGTTCCTGGTAATTACTTAAGATGTTTTAAGCATACATTTTATTAAAATCGAAATATGCCATAAACCAAGTAGCCATAGAAATAAGAAATTATAATCCATCCCTTTGCTTCATTCTTTTACTCAATTTATTGTTTTCTTGGTCACTGTGTCACATAAGAGATGCAGCTTTTAAGCCCTTTCAGAGAAAGAGGCTAATTGTATTTCTTTCAAGGCATCAAAACCAACTTTGGGTGCTGTATCATGCTAACATTTCTAGGTGAGGTGTTCTAGAACCCTAGCTGTCAATCCTAGAGATAGTCTCTTCTCTCAGTAGCTGTCCTTGGTAAAGCCTGCTCAGAAATCCAGATAAATGCGTAGAGCTCCGTGGAGCTCAGGCGCAGCCTTGGCTGCAGTGACCAGGAGATGGTGGGAGTTCAATATCCTTAAGGGCAGCAAGGAGGGCGCGCAGCAAGCTCTCTACTCCGGACTTCAGGAGAGCAGAGTTTGGCCCCTTCAGGAATCTGCTGAGCAAAGTACCATGGGATAAAGCCCTAGAGGGAAGAGGGGCCCAAGAAAGTTGTTTAATATTCAAGGACTGCCTCCTCCAAGCTCAGCAATGCATCCCAACTAAGAGGAAGTCAGACAAAAAGGCTAAGCAGCCAGCATGGATTAACAAGGAGCTCCTGGACCAAGTGAAAAACAAAAAGGAAGCCTACAGAGCGTGGAAGCCAGGACAGGTAGCCTAGAAGGAATATAGAAAGACTGTTCAAGTGACCAGGGATCGGGTAAGGAAGGCTAAAGCCCTGCCAGAATTAAATCTGGCCAGGGATGTCAAGGACAACCAGAAACGCTTCTTTAGGTACGTCGGGGGTAAAAGGAAGACCAGGGAAAACGTGGGCCCTCTCCAGAACGAAACGGCAGACCTGGTTACCCAAGACATGGAGAACGTGAGGTACACAATGACTTTTTTTTTGCCTCAGTCTTCTCCAGTGAGGGCTCTAGCCCTAGGAATAAATTTTTTATGATGAGAGTGGTGAAACATTGGAACAGGTTGCCCAGAGAGGTGGTTGACGCCCCATCTCTGATAAAATTCAAGGCCAGGTTGAACAGAGCTCTGAGCAACCTAAGTTGGAGATGTCCCTGCTTCTTGCAGGGGAATTGGAATAGATGACCTTTAAAGGTCCCTTCCAAACCAAACTATTCTATGATTAGCTATTAGTAGTGTTTTAAGTTTTGCAGAGAACAATGCAGAAGTGTCAAAGGGCAGAAGCTGCAAAGCATAGAACCTTTGGGACTTATCTGTAATACACAGTAGAGCATGTTGCAGAATTGCCCAAGATAATCTAACTATATAGGGTGCCAGAGCACGGGGATGCTAGCTTAAGTTGAAGAGCAGTTCAGCCTTATTAAAATGGCACTAGGCTCAAAGCAATACAGACATCCTCTTCCAGTTCTAATGACAGCTGAGGTACCTTTTGCAACCCTCTCCCTAGTGCATTAAAGACCTACTTTTTAAAAAACAAGAGAACTGGATACCTTTCTGATAACTGTTCATTTGACATGCTTGTTTTCTAATTAAGGAGACAGAAGATAGCTTTTCAGCAACTATAGTCTTAACTGCATGCAACATTGCGAAACAAGTGAATTTACCTACTGATTTTGTCAGTAGGCTATCCTAGGCAGAACAAGCTCCTAGCACAGAGGTGCTTTACAAATCATCCACATGATAGATCAATTCTGGAAAGCATAAGAAATTAACTCTCTCTCAAAGCAATATTCAGTTTCCTTTACATAAATCTTGACAATGGTGCCCTTTTAACTACAGTACCTGTGCCTGTATTTCCTTAAATTTCTTCATCAACTCTTTAATTTGCTGCTGACATTTTCCATATTCTGCCTGCAACTGTCAAAAAGAGAAGAATTCAGAGCACAGAAGTGGACTTAATTACACAGAAAAGTTACCCCTCTAGATTTATAGTTAGTTAACACAGTAATGTATACTGAGCTCAAGTGTATACTCCAGAGCTCAAGTTAGTTAAGATGTCTCACGACCAGGATAGGTGACGCTACACGAGTAAGAGCTGCACTGAACTGCTTCTCCATGGTTGTCTTCGGTCTCAAGGACAAAATTCAATGACACATAAGATTAATCCATGACCTATCTGCTTTAGTCTGGCAGAATTGGTTGGGAGAAACGTCAAGATTAGTTTTGTATCAGATATCTGAACAGATACGTAACTAGAAGAAAATTATAATACATTTTCCCATAATGTTGCTGATACATGAATCACATGCAAATATCGAATTAGAACAGATCATGTCACAGAGTGATTCACTTACTCTGATAAACTTATTGACATAACAGTTTATTAGCACACTCTTGTTTTTACTTATTTAGAAACAGTTTCCCTATTTTTCCAATAATGTGAGCATACTGACATTTTTTGCACTTTACACAAGAAAATTTGGAACAAAAAAAACCCCTCCAAAACACCAGAATTATTTTTGTCACATGAATACACACACACCTCATTGTAGGATGCCTCCTTTGCAGTCCCTTCTTCAATTAATATCTCATCAAATAAATTCAAGCCGTTTCCAACTGGTGCAGAATTTGGAGCAGATCTGTCTGTAGAAAGAAAATAAACTACATAAAGAAAAAGGTATTTTTCTAGCCAGGTTGCATTGTGTCACTGAGGAAAACACACGACCTTATCTGAGGAAACTCCTATCCTGAATGTCAACGTTTATGTTAGTGCTATTGGAAATACGTGATCCAATTTACAGCGCCATAAAAGGTAAGGATGAAAACTAAAGTTCAACTGAAAACATTGCATTAGAAAAATTAAGAGATATACAGGACACCTAACAACAAAGACAGGTGCATTTTATGACTGTCTAATAAGTTGTTTTAAGTCAGAGAGCTAACTCTCAGGAAATCTACCTAATTCACAAAGCAAGAAGGGCTACACCTTAGCAGTGATCTGTGGTTCAGCAATTCCAGAGCCAACAGATAGCAGAAAGCTAGAGTAAAAAACATGTGCATCCTACAATTCATTCAGCTTTGGGCCAGCTTTCAGCTTGGTAACATTTGCAGTTGAAAAATTTATTGAGAAAAAGAATACTCAGATGCCAACAGCCTACACATTCACAAACACAGATCAGTTCATCAGAAGTAGATGTTTGTATGGGGTTGAATACCATGCTTCTTGTCCTGAAAAAATGTTCTTTGCTGCTTTATATTCCCTTACAAACTTAAATCTTCTAGCTTTAGTTCCAAAGAAACTAAAGAAAAAGAAAAAAAAAAACAAAACCAAAAAACAACCCAACACCCAAACACCCTGATTATTTAGATAAAATGGTGCTTTTTCCTCAAGTCATAGGCACTACTGACAAGATCTGACTTTTGACACCTCTGAAATTCAGATTCATTTGCAGACAAATAAATGAAGTTAGCTATCGAAGCTGTGCTTCAATCCTTTGGACAATACCATAATGCAAAAAGCATTAACAAGAATTCAAGACAATAATCTGTATAGAGAAAAAAATCTAACCAATTCTCTTTTTTTCTTTAAAGTTTAAAAGAGATCCCTCAGAACCAGAGTACATAAAATGCTTGCATTGTGTTAGGTTATTCCTCCTTGCATCTTTTATGTTTACTAAACAATGCATCTCAGTATGTGAAATATACTCAGAGAATACTCTTATACACTATAACAAAAACGAAACAGGAAGTGACAAAAAGATGTAATAGATGCTTTATGTCTGCAGGATATAGTATAGTCCTTCCATAAAAATTCAATGGCCTTAGAGTAGTAAGGTCTGTAGAGAAACACTTGTTTAAATACTAGAAACAGCATTTCATTGAATGGTATTCGAAGACTCCTAAAAAAGAACATGTGCTGGGTCCATTTCTTTGTCACCTTCAAAGAAGTTAGAAGGGCATATGAAATTATTGAGAAAGTAACAAAAGGTTAAAACGATTTACTGAACATACTGAATCACACAGAAAATATGTTTTTGAGCTCGCACTGGGGATTTAGTGATCAGTGACTGTTGGCTCTGGTCCTGAAGCTATCTAAAAAAAATCACAAAATAGAGGTGCTTTTTCCAAGGTAAAACATCCTATATAAAAACACATATAGAATAGCTAAGCTTTCTCCATACCCCTTAAGAGCCCAAGTCTCTTAAAACAGGCAGTATCACATGAAGAATATCTTATAACCTTTCATAGAATCATAGAATGGTTTGGTTGGAAGGGACCTTCAAAGGTCATCTAGTCCAACCCTGCTGCAAGGAGCTATTAGCTATTCAGCTAAAAGATTTAAGAATTCTCTGCTGCATTTATACAGAGTATAACATATATATATTTAATTTAAACAAGTAGCTCACTGATGCATGTGTTATACCAGCTAAATGCAAATCTAAAGCTAACTGTTGTTTTACCTGGAACCAGCCCAAGAAGCACAGAGACTCTATAATGCTCCAAGCCAAGCAGCAAGATATGATCAACTTACCAGGAACTGTCAAACCATTGTCCAAGCCATCGTAAATATCCACTGAGCTCTCATCACCTTCCTTGAACGGGGAAGTTTCAGCTAAAGAGAAAAAAAACAAAAAACCAAAACAAACAAACAAAAAAACCAAACCGCCAAAGTAAACATTTAGTAACTCCAACCCCTAACTTTCCCATAAAGTAAGTGTAGTTGTGATTCCCACTGGTAAAAGTAGTAGCACAGAGTAGTAAAAGACAGGGGAATTTTACCCAGCAAGCTACTGCTACTGTGGAGGAAAGATCTTTAGTCTTGCAAGATCAACTCCTAAATACTACAAGAATTGTGCATCAAGCAAATTATATGGCTTTAAGCACAAATAAAATTTAAAACTATAAACTAAGTCAACTTGATCTGATTTTGAAACTCTTTTCCAGAATACAACTAATACAAAAGTTATACCACTGAGAAACAAAAATAAAATAATTAGTATGATAAAACCGCTACTGTTAAAAGAAAAGTTTCTGGCTATATCAGAAAGTATGGTCAGAGTCTGTATCATAATTCAAAGAATTTGCTTTAGTATTGCCATCTATTCACATACTAACTGGTTCTGTAAAACCATTTTAATCCACATCTCCTCAGACTCTCTTTATTTCTTTTTCCAATGCCTCTTATCACTCTCATCTCCTCTATGTGAACCTCTCCAGTTCTGCAACAAGTATTAGTACTATAAAGAAAAACATCAACATCTGCAGTCCTTCTGAGGTGGAGAATCTCACAAATACACGTCAGATCAATCAACCGCAGAGCTGAATATAATGTTAGAGTACCTTGATTGCTGGTACTATACTAGATGACAGCTCATTTGCTCTTACAAACAGCAAACAAATGAACAATCCTCCTAACCGTCCAAATATGTGCTTCATTAAGATACAGCGAAGGGTAAGCTATACACCATAAAACACAGGGGGAGACCAGTTCCAGGCATCCCCTCAAAACATACTAGAAATTCAAAGTACACAGTTATGGCTTAAAATCCAAACTTACTAATGGGATATGCCTTACAATGATATTGTAAATGTAAAGTCATTTATTTACAGTTGAAGCTCATCAGTATATATCTGAACTTAAATTGTTTCTGTTTTGTTTTCTAAGTTATTTTTGGACCTACTTATTTTCATAAGACTGCTTGTGTTATTCCGCTGCAAAACAGAAAGTAATCTGACACATCTTACCACCATAGCGGATATCAAACAGTCCCAGTCCATCCTCATCTGTTGCCATGATACAAATTCCCTATGGCTTCCCCATCTATGAGTAAAATATCAGAGGAAAGACAACAATTAATTGACAATTGCAGAACAACATCGTAAAACAGAAGCATCCTGAAAGAAGACAACAACACCTGAGCTACCTGTGGCCCTTGCTCTTCAATAAAATCCAACACTAGAATGAGAAAACTCTTACATCAAGATAACAAATTTAGAGCTCTACCAAGAAAAGTAAGAAATTATCTGTCCTGTGTTCTGAAGATCTTAAGTGGTATTTTTTATTCATGTCTCAAATGAACATCCTATAAGAACATTTTGTTATGAAAACAAGGATCACATTGTACAAACAGGTTATCCGAATGTATCTCTTAACCAGTTAAAACAATCTGATTCGATAATTCTGATTTCTTCACTTCTGACCATTTTAAGAGCAAGTTTCCCCTACCTGACACTACCAGCCAAAACAATAACGAGCAGCAGCAGGCAAGAAACACTTGGCCTGCCAAGGCGTATGGCAATACTCTGCCACAGGACGATGCTCGGCCACAGGACCTGCAGCATCCGCCACAGGAGCGACTGCAGAATGACTTTACAAGCACACTCGCCTGTGGCACCGATACACGAACACCTCTGAAGTGAGAGCAGCAGCCCGCAGCAGCGAGACACCCACTGCGTGGAAAATAAGAGCCCTGGAAAAAAGCTGGGGCGTCGGGGCAAGCAGAGGCACAGACTAGCAAAGGCCCTGCCGGGACAGAGGCTGCGGCCCTCACCCGCTCCCCAGGCCTCACCCTCCCCTGCACGGGCGGGAAGGGGCTCCCGCCCGCCCCAATTCTTGTCACGGCGGAAGGGCCCAGGACCTCCCGGGGGTCAGGGCGGGAGAGCCGCCGGTGGCGGCCCGGGAGCGGCACCCCCAGCTGCTGCCACACGGGTGGGACCCCGCTCCCCGCAACCGCCGGCGGCCCAGAGAGCCCGGGGTGGGCAAGGCAAGGCCGGGCCGGACCGGACCGGGCCGGGCCGAACCGGGCGGCGGGACCCGCCTAGGAGTGGTGGGGGAGGGGAGCGGCACCCGCGCGGGGCGAGGCGGCGCCGAGCTCCCCTCCGGGCCGGCGGAGGAGGAGGGGAAGGGGCGGGAGGAGAGCGGGGCAGAAGGCTCCGTCGGCAAGCCGACGCGGCCCTCACTCACCGGTCAGCCGCTGCCCCCGGCCCGCGGCACCCCGCAGGTCGTCGCCACTGCCGCCGCCGCCGCCGCCACTGGTCCCGCAGGCCGGGCGCCGAGGGGGCGGAGCTCCCGGCGGCGGCAGCCAACCGCCGCAGACGCACAGCACGTCCCCGGCTGCAACGTCAGCAAACCCCGCCCCCCGGCCTGAAGCCGTTGGCGCCAAAGTGAACGGCGTGAGGCGGCCGCGCCCCGCCATCGCCCCGCCCCTCGCCTCCGCCGCTCGGCCCCGAGCGCGGGAAGCTGCTCCAGCCGCGGAGCTCCGAGTGGGGCGGGCAAGGCTCCCCTCGCCTGGCAGGAGGAGGGGCTGCGGAGTGACCACGCTGGTCAGGCAGCCCGGTGCGCGGCCACCCGGCCCTCCCGTAAAGGCTGCGGAGAGGGGCGAGGAGCTGCGGCAGGAGGCCGCCTGGAGCGGCACAGCGCAGGAGTGACGCGCTTGCTCACCCGGTCTGTGGTGGGGGGTGGTCGTGAGGAAGCTCACCCGGCAAGCCCGAGGTTTAACGCCCGACTCCTGCTGTCGGCGAGCCGGTTGTCAAACCTTTCCGGAGGCACCGGCAGCGCCTTAGAGCCGCGCTGGGATTCCGGGAGCCGGCTGGCGGAGGGGAGTTGGGGAGGATGACGCGGAGATGTTAACGTAATGCCGGCCGCCCTTCCTCCCGAGCCTGCACCACCTGTTTGGGTTAGTCACCGCCCGCCGCAGGACTCCGATTTAAAGGGGTTTAAGGCAACCACCCCGGCTTGCGGCCCTCGGCCAGGCCTTGCCACAGACAGCTCCTGCAGCAGGGATGCCAGTTAACTCCGCGGCGAGCGGAGCAGGAGGAGGGCGCAGCAAAGGGAACCCCGCACACGAGAGCTTCCAGCCCCCTGAGAAAGTGGGAGAGGCTCGCTGGGCTCCCGAACGGCGCCGTTCCCCACCGGGATGGCAGCAAAGGGCTCGCCGTCCCGTGCGCCGCGGTGTATGCTGGGAGCTGTAGTTCGCCAGGGGCGCCGTCACGTGAGGAGGCGGGGAGGGGAGGAGGAGGAGGAGGAGGAGGAGGCTGCGCTTCCCTTCCCTTCCCTTTGCCTGCGACGTCGCGAGTGGGTGACGCCGCCGGCGGAAGCGGGTGCTGAGCTGCGCGGCCGTCCCGCGCCCCACGTGCCGCGGGGCCCATTCCCTTCTTCCCTCCCGCCGCCGCTCTCCTCCTCGGCAGCGGCGAGGAGGAGGAGGAGGAGGAGGAGGAGGATGGCGGCGGACCTGCGGTTCCGTCTGGCGGAGCCGCTGCAGCTGGTGGCGCGCAGGAACGAGAAGAGCAGCGCGGAGCTGAGCAGGTTCCTGGCGAAGCAGGTGAGCGGGGTGGCGCGGAGCTCGGCGGCGACCCCCAGCCGCCCTCTCTCTCTCTCCCTCCCCACTGCCGGGGGCTGCCCAGGAGGGGAGGGGGACGCGCCGCGCTGCCTTCCCCTGCGCCGCCATCTCCTCCCGGCAGCTTTGTCTGCTCCCCTTGCCGCCTGGCGACCCCGTCCCGCCCCCCCGGCCGACCGGCCGAGCCGCTCTGCGGGAGCAACTTTTCCCCTTTCCCTCCCTTTTTCGCTGTGCCTGTTGCGGTTTCTTCCCCTTCCCTCCCGCTTTCGGGGCCGTGCGAGTGGAGCCCCGTGAGGTAGGTCCCCCCTTGTACCCTGGTACCCCCTGCGTTGAGCCTCCTGAGGAGGCATTTTGGTCCCGCAGTTAAAATGTTCAACATCTTGCACGTCCCTTAGGGTGACTTTGAAAGCATGAGAGCGAGAGATTAGCAAGCACTAAGGAGATATTTAGTCCCTTAGCTGCAGCACGTTACCCTGATGCTCTCTGCCTCCTTCTTTAATTGCCTTAAAACAACATGTAGGGTAAAAAGACAGAGGATTGGATTTTCTAAGGTTTGCTTCCTTTTTTTTTTTTTTTTAATCGCAGCGATGCTGGAAACTTGTTCCTATTTTTCGTGTTTTGACTGCTTTAACTGTGTAAAGCACACCTGCCTTCTAGGAGAATCAAGGCGTAGATGGTTTCTGTGTCTGAAACACGTGAAGACATGTAGTAATAAGAGAGCAACACATCAGATGTCGTATTTCTTACACTTTTCATGATAGAGCTTTTTAAGCCTTTCAGCTGTGTACACACTTTGGCACTCAAAATCCATGTTTCTGTTTGAGTGTCTAGGAAGTGTCCCAGTTGTTTGAAGATGAAAAGTGTAATTCATATTTTTTTTTTTTCCGGAATGCTGGCTTTCAGTCAGAATTCCTGTCTCTTAGTTATGATTGGGGAAGGCTTTCATGCTGGTAGTAAAGGTTTTCTGTTGGTAGGCAGATGGCTTTTTGTTCTGTCACTGCAAATCATAGGATCAAAGTAAAATTGACGTGAATATATATTCCTGTGTCAGAGAGCTGATGCTAATTGGTGGGAAGCGGTGATGAAGAGCTGCTATTGAAGAGAAAGACACAGCTGAGAAATAGAGATGGGGATGATGTGGGTACATGATGTAGCAGACAGATGGAGCTGTGAACCAGAAGTGCGTCACTGAGATCTGAGACTGGGAAAGAGACTGTACCCGTTCCCTTCTGGTGTCTGTTCCGAGATGTGCTTTAGGTTTAAAAGTCTTGCTGGGAGGAAATTATTAAAGAGTGATTATATACAGAAAGTCTGGAACAGCACATTAATGAATGAGGACAGGCTCTTTTGAAAACCCTTTTGTTACCTCCAAGCTTTAAAGTTACTGATCTAGGAGTATGTTAGGCTTATCTTGCCACTAAACAACTAATGGCTGCAGTCGTGGTACCTGTTTTCCTGCCAGTTTACTTTGTGTGTAACTTGGGAAGCATGCGTTCTGGAAATGTAGAGCTCTGTTTGCTCTGCAGCTTCACCGTGTCTTTCTGGCAGCTTTTTTCTTCAGTGTGCCGTAATGGAATGGAACTTGCCCACAACTGCTAAGTAAGGAGCAGGTTTTTGAGATTCATAGTAAAGCACCGTTCATGTGGTGATGGAAGATCTTGTTCCCTGTACTTCAGTGTGTAATAGAAAAAGAGCCTTTTATGTAAAGCATTTGTATTCCATTAACTCTGCAAAGGTACAGCAGATTTCTGCGTTCTTAATGAGGAAAATGGATGATAAGCTCTCTAAAGCAGTCTTTGTTTCTTGCCTTTCTATTTTTGGATAATTTAAGCAACCTGTATAACCACTAGGGCTCCACAAACTGCTGGAATGTGATTTTGGTTCTGTGTGTTACCAAAGGTCTATTTGAATGAGAACATCTTCCTGCATAGAATTCCACATGCAGATCTTGTGCAAATGCATTTCCTTTTGGCTCTCTGTGATGGTGTGATTTCAGTAGAGAATTTCATTAATGTGAAGGTTAAAATGCTAGTAGGAATGGAACTTTAGTGCAAAAATATCCTTATTCATTTCTGCCCTTTGCACCCACCACTGCGTATATGGAAAGATATAAATAAAAAACCCTGACCCTTTTGGATGTTTCCTCTGTGTAGTCTGTGAACTGTCTTTGATCAGCTGGAGATCTCGAGCATGCCATTCCGAATCTCCTATTCTGTTGGCGTTTTAGCTTGGCATCCTTCATTTTGTCTTTCATTTTTCTATGTAAGAGTGAAAATTGTTTTAATAATAACTCCAAGCTCTTATTTATAGCCCTTTAGTCTTAGCATTTGATGGTGAGAAGTGCCTTTATTCCATTTTTTTAAAATAAATGTAGGAAAAAAAATAGGTGACCTAGCTATCCCAAATTCACCCAGCTACTTGTTGGCTATCAGAGGAATGTCCTGACATCCTGGCAACTAAGGCAGACTATTTTTTCTTTTTTTTCCTAAAATATGACTTCAACTTTTTATTTGAAAGATTAATTGGGCATTACATCATACAGCATTATAAATAAGGGAAGGTATGTTGCACTTTGGCTTCTGCCCTGGAGTATATTCTCGTTTCCTTCTGCTTCTACTTTTTGAAGAGCTGTGATTTTTGGGAGACAGTACATTACTAAATATACTGATAAAAAGTCAGAGAACATTCTTGCTATCCTTGAAGGAGTGGTTTGTCCAAATCTTATCAAACACGATGTGCTGGAGGTCGTGTAGAATGTTCTAGCTTGTTCTGCAGGTAGCTGAGGCTATCCTGTTCTTATAGACTGCATATCCCCCTGTCTTGTTATTTTTTTTTCTTGAAGTATGTGGGTTATAAGAAGATTGCAGGCTCGTGTTTTACTTTATCTTACTGAACTGGGTAGCTGCCAAAAAGAGCGGTCCTACTCTGTTTTCTTTCTGCCTGTTCCCAAGGCGAAGCCACATCTTTCTGTTGCTTTTCTTATCCTGAACCTAGTGAGTGTGTTGATGTGGGAGATCCGCTTGACTTTCCCAGCCAGTGGAAGACTTTAGAAGAAGGATTAATTTGGATGATCTTCCCAAAATGATTGCTGCACAGTCATTCAACAGTAGAGCCTGTTGATCCTTCCTCCTAGTCATCTGGAGTTTTGGATTGAACCAGTTCCTAGTAAAGCTTTCCGTACCTTGTGAGCACTGTGTAAATGTACTGTGCGGGTTGGGGAGGAGGTGTGCAACATACCGCTACAGGAGCAACTAGGATGCTGTTTGACTCCAGATCTCAGTCCTAGCTGTGCTTCTGTTTGATATCTCTTCCATCAATCATACACCATGTATGTATATGTTCAATATTGGGAAGGACAGTCTTTTGTTGCGCATTCTTAAAGCAGCTGTTTGGAACCACAGGCGCATATTTACTGTTCCAGATTTGAAGACTAGAATTGAACACTTTCATATCAGGTGTCCTTTGCTACTGATTGAGAAAGCTGGGTATTTCACAAAGCCACCTTTAGTTAAAAATCCCCTCTGACAGTGTTCTTCTTTTCTATAAAATTTTTAATTTAGATTCTGAAAGGCACTGAAATCAAATAGATGGTCTCTGTAGAACGGGAATGTTGCCACTGTGATTTTTGAACAGTTGTGTATGTCCT
>WHYT01013207.1:0-117717 GCA_009806455.1 Tetrax tetrax
TCCAGTACCTCAAGGGGGCCTACAGGAAAGATGGGGAGAGGCTGTTCAGTAGGGCCTGTTGTGATAGGACGAGGGGTAATGGTTTTAAAATAGAGGGAGGTAGATTTAGATTGGATATTAGGAAAAAATTCTTCACAATATGGGTTGTAGAGCACTGGAACAGGTTGCCCAGAGAGGTGGTGGATGCCCCATCCCTGGAAACGTTCAAGGCCAGGCTGGATGGGGCTCTGAGCAACGTGATCTAGTTGGGGATGTCCCTGCTCCTTGCAGGGGCATTGGACTAGATGACCTTTGAAGGTCCCTTCCAATCCTAACTATTCTATGATTCTGTCTTTTTTCTTACATAATACCACAGCAAAATATTAGATTAAAGGGATAATTAGCATATTACATAACCATTTATCTGTCTGCTATACATCTTCCACTTTGTTAATTACTCATTAAAAATTACACAACAGTTACATTTTTTTTTTTAAAAGAATATGAAACTACAAAATTAGTAGAATCAATCCAGAAGTTTAACACAGCTGTAAATAAGTCATCTAGAGAGTTAATTGGAATTGCAAAGGGGCTGACAACTCTTACGTGTATTACCCTGAAATGTCCTCCACTCCTTGCTCAGAATTTAGATTTATTGCAATGTTGCACAAATGAAGTGAGCACAGAACTACCATTATGATAATCTATTCCAGTTTTCCATTTTGAAGATGAGATTGGCAAGTAATATACAGACAAGTAATGCAGGTGAGGTAGAACCGATATCTTTATGATGACTGAGAACTAGGTGGAGGCAGGAGACACACCAGGATTTTGCCATTCATAATTTAAAAACATTTTAAAAACTTGAAAACTCAAACAGTTTAAGCACCACTAACCATTATATCTGTTACCCATTCTCTGCTAGGAAGTTTACTAGGTTTGAATTATTTCACATATGCTTTCTTAGAGGAAAAAAAAAAGGTGATCACCATCTATTTATTTATTTTTAAATCAAGAAAGTTCCCTTTCAATTTTAGAGATCCTCCAGTTAAAAAAAAATACAGCAAGAAACAGTTGACATGATTTGGCTTATAATCTTCCAACACCCACATTTCTCCATTTCTTCCACCTGGTAGCTTGGGAAAGCTGCCCAGGTTACACCAGAATGCTTTGGAACAAAACCAGTCCTCTAGCATACTAGGTGTTGACAAGCCAACCTGGTTAACACATAGTTCTGCCAGAAAAAAAAAAAAAAATGCTGCTATCTGGATAAGCTGAATCATATTAGCTTTGAACATGTCAGATGATCACTAGAATGTAGTTACATTTGTAATGTGATCCTATCTGTACTGTGGACAGAACCTGAGTGACTGAAAAAATAAGGAGTTATCCCTTTATCATCAGGTAGTTATGGTTTTTTGCGGAAGAACTAGGGAAGCAGCTCATATTAATAGGTATTTTCTGTAGTATCTATACCTTTATCTCTATGTTTACCCTAGTAGGTAGATGCATCATGCCCTGGAACTGCTTATTTATTTCTATTGATTATGAAGAGACCTTAGAATGGAAAGCTTTGGGGTAGCAGTCTGCATTGCTGATGTCTACAAATGGTCAGGCAAGGATTATCCTTGAAGACTCATACTCATAACAAAATATGGAATAATATATTGTTCTGTCTAGGTAGCATCCAAACTGGGCTAAGTAAGTTCCAATTACAAAGGAAAATATACTGTCATAATATTGGTCTAATGCCTGTATAAATAATTATGTGAACAACAGAAATTATTCAAACTGGTTTTGGTGGTTGGGGTTGTTTTGCTTTTTTTTTTTCATTATTGTAATTATTATTACTGACCTAGCATCTTGTGGTTGGATTCTCAACTCTCTGGAAAGATGCAAACTGGATAATTCCTCACTCTTTCAAGTTGATCTTTAAAGGTTTAGTTACACTGTCAGTTATCAGTAAGAAAGTTTATCTTACTAATGAAACTAAGAAGGTCTTTCTCCTTATTTGTCTATTTCAATGACTTGCAGGTAAACAATGTCTTTAAGCACAGTCATAGACAACACCATTTTTATCCTACAGTTAGACAGAACTGTATCCAAGCATCTATCAGTGTCTGTGGTGTTTAAAGTGCACAAAGAATAACCTTTTTTTTCAGGTGCATGGGGCACAATGACTTTTTGGCAGGAAGGACAATGAGACTTGGCTATGCTGTGTCTCTGCTCAGATATTCTGCATGATCAGAATGTATTTAGATAACAGAACTGGACCATTGCATGTGCTGTTTATAGAAAGTGATGATAATGCTACTGTTCCTAGATAACAATTTCACCTTGTGACTTCTCTGAAATAGAATCAGTTCATATTTCACTTACTTTTGTTACAAGAATGACTTCGGTGTAGAGTTATATAGAGTTGCCCAAGCTAGAGCAGAGATAAAAATTTCACAATTTATTCTGCTGTTCTTTGACACTGGTATAAGGATGTATTCTAAAAAGGATGAAAAGACATGTAGAATGTGTCTGTGGATGTATTTGTATGCTGTTCAAAGTATGTTTAAAAATCCAATAATTTTTGCACACAAGAAGATATAAGGATGCTGTCCTGTTTCAGACCAGTATCCTGCATCTGTTTTATAGCTTTTCAGCAAAAGCACTAAACTTTTAAACATAATGAGCACCATCAGCAGCAGAATACATTAATATGGTCACATACATGTTTATTTCTCTGAATTACTCTGTGCATAGGTCTGTTTCATACCACAGGAGGACATAGATGCAAGAAACAAAAAAAAAAGTGACTTAAAATCTTAGTTTTACCTACTTCTGAAGTGACAATACCACAGTAGAAAATCAACAAGAGAAAGATGATTATGCAGAGAATTTAATGTATAATTATCCATGTTTTATTACATTATTACTGTATAGCCAATACAAGCCATCTTGTTTAGCAACTGACTGTAAGGCGAGTTTTTAAGGTCAGAAGATCTGGACCTAGTATTATCTAAGTACTGTAAACTGTAAGCAATAAAATAAATTCATCTTCAACTGGAAAATAACATTTCTCTATAAGTATTTTAAGAAGACATGTAATAATATTCACAAATATTTTTAATCAATCATATTTTTAATGTCAAACCCATTTTACAGAAACTTCATATTGTCCCATGTTTCTAACATAACAGTATATAGATTCTAGAGAGTATATTGAGAGAGACTTAGTCTCATACCGTAAGCCAATTGTCAATTCTTTCTGTATTTTGAGGTCATTATACTATTTAACAGATGTTTTAAATTGTTTCCAGATAGCCTTATGCTAAAACAAATTTGTTCCCAAGGTACTAAGACTGTATTTTCTTCTGATACAGGTCTATCTCTATTCTCATATTTTTATTACCCAGTTTTCATAATAATAATTTCTACAACAATTTTTATAATAATTTTAATCCTCTTTCTCAGTGGATGTTTCCACCTTTTAAGACATCATCCAAACAGTTTTCTCAAATCATCCCTTTAATAAATGAATGAAGCACCTAAACTGGAAAGAGATATGAATTGTCAAACCATTTTTTTTTTTTTTTTCCAAAAGGACTTAAAGAAACAATAACAAAGGCAAGGACCACCCTTTTCTTTGCTGTATTAACTAAACAAACATCACTCTTTTTTGGCTGGAAGGAAGTAAAGAAGTTGAAAATTATAATATCATAGCCGTAGTTTACTTCTCCCTGTAAGGAGAAAATATGTTACTGTTTACTTGGGAATAAAAGCTCACAATGTCTGATACCAAAGAAATCCCTTAGGCAATTTAGTTCTTCTAGCTATATCCCAGATCTCCTTAAAATTAAGATTTGAAAGTTTAGACTAAAAGTTACCATCAAAATAATTTTTTTTTAGAATTTTTAGTGTAGTGTTTTGGGGTTTGCTCTTCGCTGTGAGTCAGGGTGGGGATACCAGGAAGCCTTTTTTCATGCTTTGCTGTAAAAAATGGGATAGGCATGACACACAGTCTGAGAAGGTAACATTTTTGTGTAACAGGTTAAGTGGTTGTTAAGAGAAGGCAGAAAATCCTAGAAAATTATAGAAGCTTGAACTTGAGAATAGTTTCTTCAGATAATAGACAATGTTTTCCCAGCCTTTGCTGGGAGCTCCTATGGCTGAACATTGCAGTTGGTAGGTATCACTTAGTGGTTTCTTTGGTTAAGTGGTTTCTTTCCCTTCTCTCTAATCCCTTCCTTCTGCCTAGGTAAAACTCTTGAAGACCCTGAAGCATGAGTTTCAGGACACCAGCAGACTTTCATCTCTTATTCAGAGCACAGTGGCAGAATGAGATTACTTCTTCTTTCCTCTATCTCCATATTTCTTCTTCCAGTTCATTCTGCATTCCTAAACTCCTTTATGCATCATGTAGGTTAATTCTTATATCAGAGTAGCGTAATTATTAATTTGACTGAAAACTAGGTATATTTTCTCCCATTTCTCTTGCCTAACACCTGGATGAAAGAAAGACAGCACTTCCCTTCAAGCACTTAGAAATCTAAGTCCTTTGGAAAAAAAAAATTGTCATTGTGAAATTGCAGCCACGTTCATAGCTTGAAAGATCAGGCAAGAATCAAAGCATAAATGGCAGTTTCCCAGTAGACAGTTAACATTAGATTTCTAAATGAGAAAGTAATCTAAATAAAACAAAAAGTAGAAAACATGAGAATGCAGCAGCTCACACTAACATCGTGCCATCCATGAATCCATGTCTAGACGTGGTCATCTTTAGGAAACTAGTGATAGCATTCTTTGATTTTGTTTTGATTTGTATTAGTGTTTTATGTATGGGTTTGTTTTGTTTTGGTTTGGTTTTTTACTGTGTTATCATCATATATAGTTTATATAAAGCTTGGCTGTATTTATTAAGCAATTTCTCCCAAAAGAGGTGCAGAGAGACGGTTTTTACGGAACATGTTCCAGAAAATGTGGTTTCTGAGGAAAGAATGCAGAAATCCTCTGAGAACACAGAGAAAATAATTCACACCATGTACCTGGGATTCTTACTTGAAGAAAGAGAATGAGCTTCACTTGTGGAGTGAAATCAAACTGTGACTTTGTCCTTTGGGGTTTATAAGAGTTCTGTAAAACTGTGATCCACTTCAGCTTTCTTAAAAAGATATACATTCTGGAGCATCAGACCTCATAATGGCCTGGGTAGAAAGCAGCAGCTCCTGTAAGCTCCTTCCAATGAGGTCATTCTCAGCAGAGAAAGAAAGCCTCTCTGTGGCATACCAGAGTACTCACGCAGCACAGCACCCTGTCATCTACACTCTGTTACTAAAGGGAACAGGTCAACCATCAGAGGATCACCCAGTTAACTGGATCCAGTAAAGAGCAGTATAAAATTAGTGTTACCGTGCTGTGGCTTTTTCCTTGTGCCTACAAAATTATGTGTCCCCATGACAATGGGACCAGATTCATTTCTCCAGACTTGAACTTCAGGTAGAAGCCCAGCTGACCTAAGCTCTTCCTGTAGAAAGTGATATGTTTGCACCCCTCAGAGGCTGTGCTGAATCAGCCCCTGTGGAAGATCCTGTGGAGATTATAATGTCTCCATTCCTCAGCCAGGTGTTTCGGTTAAGAGCCTAGAGCAAGATGGCAGAAATGAAAGCCATAGACACTGAAATGAAAAGCAGTCACATCTATCAGAGGCTTTGATTAAGCTCTCTTCAAGGATAGAAATAAATTTCTCAGTTGAGATATAAAACTTCTGTGGACAATCTGATAAAAAAATAAAATGTTCCACTGGTAAGCAACTGCAATAATTGACAGTTGAATAAATAAGAAATGGCTTCAAAGCTAATCAGAAGTCTTCAGCACATACTTTAATTACTGTGGGGAACAAGGTGAATTAAATTGTGCACCTTGTCTACACAAGAAAAATGCTTTCATTTGACTAAATTGGTTTAGAAGTGGATCTAGTGATACTAGGAAAAAAAATGTGTTGATTGAAGATGATTTCTTCTTGTTTTCACTTCTTGCTTCTTCTTTTAGAGAAAAAAAAACTCTGCAACCTAAAAAAAACCCCAAAACGTGCTATTATTTCCTGATTATTTCCTGATACTGCTCAACATTTTTTTTTTGTGAATAATTTTCCCAACATATTTTTTCCT
Source organism: Tetrax tetrax (assembly GCA_009806455.1). Classification (NCBI taxonomy): domain Eukaryota; kingdom Metazoa; phylum Chordata; class Aves; order Otidiformes; family Otididae; genus Tetrax; species Tetrax tetrax. Next base: position 6,135 of record WHYT01013207.1, read on the forward strand.
GTATTTCTTGAATAATTTGGCACCTTTCTGGATGTAGGACAGAGATGTCTAGATTCCTGCCATAAATTATACATATAAATACCCGAGTTTTCCAGTTCCAAACCACCCAGATCCAGATTGTCAAGATCAGATATGCTGTAACATTTTTTTTTTAACATTTTAGAAAGTATAATTCTTAAGGAGAAAATAGTATGGTAGGCGGATGATAGGTAGGGTGGTGGTGTTAAAAAGTTTATGAGAACTTTTTAAATGTTTTCTCCATTATATTAGTATTCTTAAATCATGGAATGGTTTGGATTGGAACAGACTTTAAAGATAATTTAGTTCTAACAGCCACACCATGGGCAGGGATACCTTCTACTAGAACAGGTTACTCAAAGACCCATCCAATCTCAGCTTGAACACTTCCAGGGATGGGAGATCCACAGCTTCTATGGGCAATCTCTTCCAGTGCCTAACCATGCTCATAGTGAAGAAGTTTATTGCAATGCGGGGCTTTTTAATATAAAAATAAATAATTGTTCTTAGTTATAAAAACACTTCTGAAGACATTTCTGTCAGAGTTGGTTAGCAGTTTTTCAGAAAAAGGTGTAGCATACCAAAGGGAGCTTTCCTCTTCTGATCCTTTTCTTGTAATTTACATTTTATATTAACAGTGTTAATTAACTTACACTTGTATCATTTATTTCATGTTCATTGTTGTTTGAAGAAAAACTCTGACATTTTTCTGGCATGCTTAACAACATCTATTGCACTGAAATTGTATTCCGAAATGTTTGCTGTACTTATATTTCTGTATTATTTAGTTAAAATAATTAATTAGATTGCAACAAAGTGATGCCTGCTTTCTGTGCTGTATGTATGAAAAAGTTAATTTATTCTCTCCTACTCCTCTCACTCCAGCCATCTTTCCTTGCTTCCTTCTGCTTTTCCATTTTTTTCTCCTGTTTTTCCAGTGTTATCATCAGCATTCATCCCTTTACCATGTCTCTTTTTTTGTGATACTCTTCCAACACTTTTTCTTCTCCATATCTATTTTCATTCCTCGTGTATCTAGTGAGTTTCCCACTCCCTATAGTTTCCACATCACAAAATATTCTATATACTTTTCATATAGCTATTGTTCCTCCTGTTCCTGTCCATTTATGAGGCACATCAGTTTTCCGTTATCTTATTCCCCAAATCAGTATTCCAATGCTGTTGTCCTTAATCATTCATCAGAACACATCAGTTATCAACTTGCAGCTTCTCACAGTCACCTCCCAAAAGCTTCCACTAATGACTACTAGACATCCAGCTTGATCACCACATCCTCCTGCCTTATCTGGACTTTCTGAAAAAAAAAATTGTTATACCAGCATAAAGACAGAATGATGTGACTCTATAGTACTATGCAGAGTCTCATATCTAATATACTGTACACTGTTATTGCACATTTTTTTCCTCTATAGACCTCTCCTCTTCACAGATTGCATACAAAACTACGTGTTCCAAAGGAAAAAAAAAAAATAAAACCCTTCTGAATGCATATGGTATTACAATACAGACTCTTCATTTAAGGCAAAGTCTGCAGTTTGAGTTCCTATAGGAATTTTTCCCCTCTAAAATATTTGTTCAGTCAACAGCCATTCTTTTCTATCTATCTCAAAAGCATTCAATCAAATACTTTTTTTGAGTTCCAGTAGGAAATGACTCCTACTTTCTGAATGCCAGATGAATCATTAATGGCAACAGTCTCAAATTTTCTTCTATCTTGTAATAACAGGCAACAGATAAAAACATAAGTTGAATGCATTTGCAAAGCCCTTGTTCATCTAAAACTAAAAAAAAAAAACAAACCAGGATAAATCTTTTATTTCAGGAATGTGTAGTTAATTCCAATTCAGAGAAATGCTAAACATTTGTGTTGATTAATCACTATTCAAACTTCTAGGAACCATTTAAGCAATTTTCAAATATATAATATAGCATGCCAGTACATTAAAGAAAGCAGAATGATCCAGCACACTTCATTTGCAATAAGCGGTTTTGAAAACAGATTCAATTTTTCCTCAACCGAAGTCTGAAAATTTTATATATTATTTGGTAAGAAGTGCAAGTCTTCAGCCTGAAACAAAACAATTGCCCAGAGACTGCAGACCTTTTTTAGGGGAAAAAAAAACACACTTCATTCCAAGCTTTAAGAGAAAGACAAAAAAAAATTCTAGAAAATATTTAGTATTATTTTTCTAAAACCTTAGAAATGTTTAAGCATCAAATGACTTTTCAGGAGTAACACTCCTCTTCAGACCAGCCATTTGGTGTTGAAATGTCAGTAAGATTATCAGTTTTTATCTTACAAAATGATACATCCTACAAGTCTAGGCTTCGAACCATATTGTCATAGTTCTGAATCAGAGAATATTACATAGGCTCCTGACAAAGTTTTTTGAATAATTGTTATGATTTTTTTTTTTTTTCTGGTCATCATGCACAAACATATGATAATTGGGCACCTGAATCTGATATAAACTGCTCATATCCAAGACTGTATAAAAAGCAAGAATTGCTGTTCAAGGGTTTTTTGTTTGTTTGTTTTGTAGAATCATAGAATGGTTTGGGTTGGAAGGGATCTTCAAGATCATACAGTTCCAACTTCCCTTGCCTGGGGAGGGACATCTTCACCTAGACAGAGTTTCCCAAAGCCCCATCCATCCTAGCCATGAACACTTCCAGGGATGAGGCATCCACAACTCTTCTGGGCAACCTGTTCCAGTGCTTCACCACCCTCACAGTAAAGAATTTCTTCCTTATGTCTAATCTAAACCTACCCTCTTCCAGTTTAAAGCCATTACTCCTTGTCCTATCACTATATGCCATTGTCAAAAGTATCTTCCCATTTCTCTTGTAGGCCCACTTTAGGTACTGGAAGTCTGCTATAAGGTCTCCTTGGAGCCTTCTCTTCTCCAGGCTGAACAGCCCCAACTCTCTCAGCCTGCCCTCACAGGAGAGGTGCTCCAGCCCTCTGATCTTCATGGCCCTCCTCTGGATGAGCTCCAACAGGTCTTCTTATGTTGGGGGCTCCAGAGCTGGATGCAGTACTTCAGGTGGGGTCTCATGAGAGCAGATTAGAGGGAGAGGATCACCTCCCTTGACCTGCTGGCCACACTTCTGATGCAGCCCAGGATGCAGTTTGCTTTCTGGGCTGCAAGGGTGCATTGCCAGCTCATGTTGAACTTCTCATCCACCAACACTCCCAAGTCCTTCTCCTTTGAGCTGCTCTCAATCCATTCTCTGCCCAGCCTGTATTTGTGCCTGGGATTGTCCTGACCCATGTGCAGGACCTTGCACTTGGCCTGGTTGAACTTCATGAGGTTGGCACAAGCCCACCTCTCCAGACTGTCAAGGTCCCTCTGGATGGCATCCCTTCCCTTCTGCATGTCAACAGCACCACACAGTTTGGTGTTGTTGGCAAACTTGCTGAGTGTGCACTCAATCCCACAGTCCATGTCACCGACAAAGATATTGAACAGGGCCAGTCCCAATACAGACCCCTGAGGAGTGTCGCTTGTCAGCTTTTGGTTTTGTTTTTTCCCCAGATTTAATTTGTAACCACATTGAACAAAACAAATTAAGTTCTCTCTTCTCTCTTTATTATCTTTTTTAAGATAATGAAATAGTTTATACTTGTATTTATTTTCCGGGTTACATACATCTTTTGTCAGCTGACCAACATCTGAAGATCTTTTCTTAAGGCATTTAATTTGCCCGGAATAGTTAAGAAGTCTGGAAGGCAAACTGTAATGTTTAGTACTTAAATAGGAAAATATCTCAGTAATTTTAGGGAAGTTATATATATATATTTACTGTTTCTATGTAGTAACAACAATCTTTCATACCCACAGTGCTAAAGCTTAAACGGGAACTTTTTGTGTAGTTTTTAAAGTTTTATGGTCTTCATCTGTTTAAAGTGAGGAAAATCTGTACAGGAAAATTCTTTAATTTTGATTGAAAGACATATAAAACCAGTTTACTGATTTACTTAGCAGTATGTGAATACATGTAAGAGTCAGAAGATCATCATTGTCTCAACCTTGTCATTGACACGGCACATTGGGGACACGGCACATTGGGGACATGGCACCTCCAGTTGGACTATGGCCTGAAAGTTATTATGCTCACAACTTGACACGAATTGCTGCGACTAGTCTGCCTGAGATGTAGTTGCTGGTCCCATGAGTGGAATTGCAGTTTCCACAGGTGAGTTGATGTAAGCCTCATTTGCTGCTCCCATGGGTGGAGTGCGGCTTCTGTGGAAGCGAGAGGCATAACACTCATGGAACAGAGACTGAATAAGGCACAGCATTCCTGGAGTGGGGACTGAGTGGACTGTCCGTTCTCCATTATCAAGGAAGGACTTGAGCTGCTAAGATAATAGCACAGCTGATATCAAGGAAAATATAGCCCAACGGCCATTTCAGAACTTTGCTCCGGATAATGAGCTCCGAGAAAGGTGGAGATCCCCGAAGTAAAGGAGGAGCAAGGTTTGTTACTTAGCATAAAACGTCAACCCTTAACAACAAGACCCCCAAGAGAGAGCAATGGAGGCATACAGAGAGCAATGAGCTCCCATAGATTTTCTGGGATGAGTGATTGTGGGGCTCTGGACTCCACTCAGAAGCAGACCTATCCCTCATTTAGACACAGGCGGGTGATCTCCAGATAGGTAGTTGTCTGCCTCCATGGAATGAGATTAGGAGACTGTGGGTCATGAAATACATTAATAAGAAATATTAACACTTTAAAGGTGATTCTTTCCTCTTGCTTGTTGACAGTATTCTGAAAATGCTAGTTTTTACAAAATAATTACTTCAGATGCAATTTTTTTTTTGCTGTTTGGCACTAGTAAAATCTTACAATCATGGATCATAACTGAGTGCTGACTGAGTAGTAAAAGCATAGTGGTTCATCTTCTTATTGTCTTTGAAATATTGACTTAGTGTCCGTGGATGTTGCTCATCACTATGGGATAAACCAGAATGCTGTCTTAATTAAGTTTGATCAGAAAAGTTTTGATAACTACACACTTAATTCAGAAAAAGTAAGTACTCACAGTGGATGGAATTACTAGGACTTTTCAATTTCTCTTCCTTAACATTATCCCTGTTTCACTCGGATTGAGTATATCATCAGCTGGAGAAATGTGGAAAAATAGCTTCCATACGCTAATATAATTAGCTATCTAGAGCCACGCAGAGTGCTTATAGGAACAGAAAAAAAAACAACCTCCAAAAACGAGGGAAACGTCATATAACAATATCTACCAAAGCAGCTGCTATATTCACACATAAAACCAGACCAAACAGAACCAAACTAAACATTTCTTCTTGACAGATTTTATGTCAGCTGCATAAATCTGACACAAATAAATTGATTTCCATAGAAATATTTCCGATTTAAGAAGGTACAGATGAATTAAGATTAAGACCCAAGAAGTAATATTTTGTGATGCTCAGTTACAAAGTGTCTTAAAATCACCCCATTCTTATGGTTCTGGAGAAGCAGTAAATGAAATCAGAATAAGCAGAATAAGCAATTTGAGTTCAGTTTCCATTTTATACTATTTCAATCAAGGCTAAATTCCAATTATCTGTAATAATTAAGTAGCTTCAGCACTAAGAGGTTCTAAACTTCAACAAGGGAATTGTTCTACAACTTTCAGCAAAGGGCAACTTTCTATTGACCAGCTATTGATTAGGCTTTCTGTGTTCTTGCAATGTGAGATTACTAAAAATGCAATGATTTATGGGGTTGTTTAATATATCTTTGTTCTTCAGGAATTAAAACTAGCAATGGAAATACATTTTTATCTGCTTATATTGGAAGTGTTTTAGATACTAATTCAGATATCATTAGCAGAAGTCCTAATGTATATTTTATTGGTTTGAAACCTGTTCGTGAATCTCTTTCTCTCTTTTAACACATCAATTTTTCTTTTTTCAGCTAAAAATAATGGCATTCAAATATGTGCAAAATTCTTGAGAATCCTGAATTTTCACAGATAAATGTGGGAATGGACCAAAAGTAAGTTATTGTCCCCAGTTACAAAAACCCAAAGACACAGAAGGTCTAAATCTGTGTTAAGAAATAGGGAAATCTGTGGTAAGGACCAAATAATTTTTATCCAAAATGATAAAAAGCTAAATATTCTTAATCTAATTTTGCTGATATAGAAACTATTCATTTTTGCAATACAGTAATATTATAGTGTAACTAGCCATACTTTTCATGCAACTTCCTTCCTCTCTGTTTTTAAAATTTACAAAAAGAACACTCTTTTGAAGAATCTTAATGATCCTGGGCTGTCTCTTAGAGTGACTATGTAGACCATACCCCTGTGAAGACATAATACTTTAAACTGCATAAAATACTGTGATTTTTTTTTTTTTACCTTCTAATTCTATGTCTGTCAATAAGTAAATGAAGGCTGAAAGTAATTCTTTCTGTTCAAATAGATATCTGACACAACAAAATAATAACTGTAATATATGATCAGTATTAATTTATAATAAATGTTGCTGTAAAATTACTCCCATTATAGACATTCACTTCTACAATCAGCAGGTGATAATCATTCAGTTCTAAACCTGACATACTACAACTGTCATCATAAGACACTTTTAATCATTATGTGAATGAACATTTAATCAGGTAGCTGCATATAATTACCTTTTGAATACACACACACAATTAACTTCAAAATCTCAAAGAGAAACTTTACAAAATAATAGATGATTTTGGAGAAGAATGTATCAAATACACAGTATTAAATAATTTAAGAAACATAACTTCTCAGCTCCATTAATTTTAACCTGGCATAAGTATATATTAGATCACCCTTACATGTGATAAATAGCATCTTTCCTCTGTGGAAACACATTTTAGTTAGAAAAACATTAAATGGTATATGAAAAGCATAACATAATCCACAGTAAATAATTGAAAACAGTTTCTCAAATTCTTTCTCTTCTTAAAAATAAACCAAACCAAACCAACCAAACAAACCAGATTTAGCATTAGTCTACAAAATACACAATTTCACACAAGAATATAATAGTATTTGTCTTTACTGACTAGGAACAGGGGCTGACAGCTAATTCTTTCATGCAACAGCTGCTACTTGAAAGATTTGTCCCTTGTATAACCTCTGTTTCTTCTGGAACTCTCAGCATACTTGACCAGAGTGCTACTATTTCTACCAGGGAGGAGAAATTGGCTTTAAGTCAGTCAACAAGTTTTGTTAAGTGTTTGTCTACCAGAATTACCACTTCTTATGGACAGTTGTGAATCTTTTCTGCTATGTAAAAGATCACTCAGTACCTTTAAATTATATATTCGGGTGTTATTCATTAAAAATTAAATTAGTAAAAAATTATAGACTTACTGCAAAGTACCTGAAAGGAGGACACAAGGGATGTTTTTGCATAAAATGTAGTACTTCTCAAAAATTCCTGATAGCATAAGAAGTTATAAATTCAAGAGGCAAGAAGACTATTAGAGAAGTACTCTCATGCAATAACAGCCTGACTCTTTACTCTGAAAGCTACTTATTGTTGTTCTTACTTTCTTCATTTCCCTAATTGGGCTGATATGTTCCTCCCATTTTGCATCACATAGATCCCTCCAACTTTGAAGATGCTCCCGGGGAATAAGTCATTTGCAAAATATTGGTGGAAATAATTAGGGCAATCCAGAGGTCTCTTCTTTTTTTTTCTTTTTTTTTCTGAGATAGTCGGAATTTCTCTGCATTCTTAAACAACATATCTTCCACAAGATTTCTTCATCCTGATGCCATTATCATCTACATCAGACAAATTTTAGCATGCTTCCTGTGTCTTCTGGAGTAAGACAACTAATTCCTCTAAAATTAATACTAGATGAAGTTTTGAGAAAAGATTTTTTCCAAGGTTTCTCTCAATACACAGCATGGATTACACTGTGCTGGGTTTATCTCATTTCTTGCTTAACATTACTTTAAATTATTCAACTTATTTTATTCTGTTATGCATTCTCACATACCATTTATGCTGCAAAAAATTCACTCCAATAGGCTGCAGCACAGACGTTTCATTCCCACAGATATTTTGAATGATCTTTGGTGAGCTGCTTTTACCTGAAGTTATGATATAACATTTTCTAAAAACCTTTACTGGGCTAAGTTAGTGCCTTTATGTCAGCTAAGTTGGATGTTCTTAGGTCTCTTTTTGGGCACTGCTGGATGAATTTTAACTGATTAAAGCTTTAGACAATTATTTTGGTTACTAAGGCTTTTGATTTGTATGATATATTTACATTAAAAGTAGGTATCTGTATCTATATATGTATGTCTCCATATATTTATGCGTGCTTGTGCATATGTATATACATTTCCAAACGTTTGCTACAGTAAAGATTCTGCACTAAATTATTTCTGTTAAATGTATATCTTGCTGTTTTAAATAAAACTAAATTGAAGGTGTTATTGATTTGCTGTTACAGATGTTTGGGAAACTACAGATGTTTGTTCTCATTGGCTATATACTAGCTGTGTGGAAAATAGCTTTGAGAAAATCAGTAGTGGAAAGGGCTTTATTATGTCAATGGCAATTTCATGAGACCTTTACACGTTTAAAATTTATTAAAGTTAGGAAAGAAAGTTTCAGAAGTATTAGCATTGCCTTAAGATTCTCGAAAATCTGGCTGAGCACGGAGTTTGTCCATTCTTACAAGAAGAGCAGTCCCCTAGAGATTAAGATTTTTAAAAAGGGAAGAAAACAATAACTGTGGATGCCTGTCATGTACATTGAGAATGTTTCAAAGAATACTTTACCAGCTAAAACTGTATGTTTACAGAGAACATAAATAACCACAGGATCTCCATTGTGGGAAGTTCTCATTATTCAGTCCTATTAAATGTCAAAGTGTCTGAGAAAATTAAATAAAAAGGTCTACTGATATGAGCAGATAAACTGCAAGCATTGTAAAATATATGAAATGGAACTCAGGGTAGAGCTAAGTGAAGAATTCTAATATAATATAAAGCACATTGCCATAAATCTTTTCAAGTTACTTACATCATAAAGAATTTACTTGCTTCTGACTGCTTGTTGCTCACTTCTGAATATTTCTTCATCTTTCCAATTTCTAGAAGTCGTATTGAGAATCAACAGAAAATGAACCGTGAAGGCTCTGGGACCCAGGGGGAATGACGCGAGTAAAAGAGCAGCAAAAGAAATAACAGCAGCAATATAATAACAACAGAACTCTGTGCCTTCTGCCATAGATTTATATATCTTGTGCTTTTTCATCCACTGACAGCATAGCATATTCACATATTTGGTCTTGGTTTAATAAATTTATCAATTAGTCACGTTCTCTTCCTATTGATGCACCAAATATACTCAGCAATGTTAGAAATTTTAGGCATAATCAATTGCAGCCATTTTGGAACATAGAATAGAGAAAATAAGAACTTTAGTTCCAAACCACTGTTTAATAATAAATGGAAGCTGTCTACTATGAATATAAATAAATGGATTTTTTCTTTTCAGTTTTTGGAAAAATATATTTCATTTCCATATTACTTACAAACTGGAATGAACTTTAATAGCCTTGAATTATCAATTGTTTGGTTTCTTAATAAATTGTCATAGCATTCATCTATTAATTCAGGCCTGGAAGCATTTTTTGTTAACTGAGAGAACTATTATTCTCACTTTTATCTTTGTGTCTTAAATTTAAAACATATTGTGTGACAATTTTATAAACATTGGCAAATCTGAAGAGCTTAAAACAGCAGAAATACCATCTATTCAAAGGAATAATTGGGGTGTCCACTCTTTCAGGAATAGTACAGGATATATGCAGTTTTCTGGGTTTGTTTCTCTGATGCACACTTAGACAGATGGATAGATAGATTCAGTGATCCATTTGTTTTTTTATAAGCACCATGCTGGCAATTTGATAAGCACAAAATCTGGAACTTTGTACTAAGTGCAGAGGACTTAAAAGGGTTTAAACAATAATGTGGATATTATATATAAATATACAATATTTCTGACAAATATTGAAATCTATGATCTGTATTGTAGACATTCCCAACAAATCAGAGAGAATGAAAATAAATTAAGGCAACCACTGTAAGCATATTACTGAGAGAGATGAATCTTTAGTATTAATTTTACCTTTTCAGTGCTTACACAGAGATATGACCAGGGTGCTGGTGAAACCCAGCACTATTTTCACTTGGTTTTGCTAGTCTTTGGAGATGATACATAAATATATTAATTTCTTAAGTCTTAATAAACCCTAAGAAATATCAGTAGCTACTAATTGTACTTGGCAGTGTTCTAGATTATATTAAGTGTTCTGATTAGTACAAAATTTGAAATTAAATTTCTTAAACAAAGGCAATTTGGTTTTGGTTCAAAATTTTGTTTCTGTATCACAGGTGGACCTAAAGAAACAACAGCTGTGTGTTACAGCTCAATATTAAAATTCTCATTTATACATTTCCTCTGGGATTTTGTAGTCATTTCTCAATCATAGAATATTCGCATCATAGAATGGTTTGGGTTGGAAAGAACTCTTAAAAATAATTTTTAAAGATCCTTTCCAACCTAAACCATTCTATCAGCTGATGATTCTATGATCATCTAATCCAACCACTTCTGACATGGGCAGGGACATCTTTGACTAGATCAGGTTCCTCAAAGCCCTATCCAACTTGACCTTGAACACTTCCAAGAATGGGACATCCATAACTTCTCTGGGCAACAGGTTCCCTTGGGCAAAAATCCCTTGCCCCTTGTCCTGTCACTAAAGGCCTTGGTAAAAGTCTTTCTCCAACTTTCTTATAAGCCCCCTTTAAGTATTGAAAGGCGGCAATAAGGTCTTCCTGGAGCCTTTTCTTCTCCAGGCTAAATAACCCCAGCTCTCTCAGACGTTCTTCATAGGAGACGTGGTCCAGCCCTCTAATAATTTTTGTGGCCCTCCCCTAGATCCACTCCAGCAGGTCCATGTCTATCTTATACTGCGGGCCCCAGAGCTGGACACAGGATTCCAGATGGAGTGTCACAAGACTAGAGTAGAGGAATAGAATCACCTCTCTTGACCTGCTGGCCATGCTTCTTTTTCTACATCCCAGGATCAGTTTGGCTTTCTGGGCTGCAAGAATAAATTGCTGGCTCATGTCCAATTTTTCATCTACCCACTACCCCCAAGTCGTTCTCTGCAGGGCTGCTCCAAATCCATTCATCCTCTGGTCTGTATTAACATTGGAGATTGCCACGAACCAGATACAGGACCTTTCATGTGGCCCTGTTGAACTTCATGATGTTCACATAGGCTGTCATGGAAATATAGTACCATGCAGTTGCTTGCTCAATCATCTCGTCCTTCACAGGCGATAGAGGAGACAATCAGGAAGAAAAGAAACTCGTGGGCTGAGATAAAGACAGTTTACTAGGACAGTAAAGGAAGATATACTAATATATATATTAATATTGATAATAATAAAAATATAGAGAGACAATAAAATATACAAAATGAACAGTGCACAATTTCTTACCACTCAATGACTCGAAGACCAATACAGCCTGTCCTGAGCAGTAATCATGGAACGAAACCAAAAATCAAGCCTGGAGCGATTGCAAGCAGTGAGGGAAAAAAAAAGAGAGTGAGCCCACTGGCCTACTCCCACTTATATATTGAGCATTATGCTTATAACATGGAATACTTTCTTTGGCCAATTTGAGTCAACTCTACTGACTATACCCCTCCTAACTTCTTGCATCTGCACATTAGCGAAACCTGGGAAGTTGAAAAAAGTCCTTGGTCTCCTTAGCAACAACTAATAACATCAGTGTATTATTAACATTATTCACATACCAAATCCCATACTAAATCAAAAACATAACAGCTACTGGGAAGAAAATTAGCTCCATCTCAGTCAAAACCAGAACACAGGCCTGATCCTCAAGTCTGTCAAGATCTCTCTGGATGATATCTCTTCCCTCTAGCAAATTGACTGCATCACTCAGCTTGGTATCATCTGCAAACTTGCTAAGGATGCACTTAATCTCACTGTCTATGTCATTGATGAAGGTATTAAATAATATCTGTCCCACTATGGATCTCTAAGGGACATCGCTTGTTACTGGTTTCCACTTGAACATTGAGCCACTGAGTGTAACTATTTGGATATGGCCATCAAATCAATTCCTTATCCATCTACCAGTCCATCCATGAAACCCATATCTGTCCAGTTAAGCATCAAGTATCTTGTGGGGGACTATAATTTATCTTTTTATGTAGTTCAGATAACAGTAATACTGTTCTTTACTCATAGTCAACTTCTTATTTGACAAAAATGTAGCAGTATTTCCTGAGACCTGTAGAACTTCCTTCATAATTTTATGCTGAGTAAAAAAGGGTAGGTTTTCTACTTGAATTACTTACCCTTTTTATTCAGTTAGATGATTCATCCTGTATCATATAGAAGTATATATCAGGAGTACACTAGTATATTTTAAATAGTTGACGATTTTTTCAAAGAACTCTTATCCTACTTTCTCCTTCATAGTAATAGAACTAAAGATTCATACTAAAAATTACGAAAAACACATTAATTGTGAAAAAAAAAATAAATTATGGTTCTTTTATTGTAACAGGTCTTTGGGTTCTTTTTTAAACAATGATGATATTTCCTTTGTCCTCTGTCTGCTATTAATTAACACTAAGCAAAATTAGTATGATTCAGCCTTATTAAACACTTTGACATGTTCCAATTTTTCATTCTCTAACAAATTGAAGATGATCTAAAGCAAAGAAAACACTTTATTTGTATGTACTTTGCAATTGATTGTAATATGATACTATACCTAAGTAGGTCCTGCTTGACTAACCTGATCTTCTTCTATGATAAGGTGTCTTGGTTAGTGGATGAGAGGAAAGCTGTGTATGTTTCCTACCTAGACTTTAGTAAAGCCTTTGATACCATTTCCCACAACATTCTCCTGGAGAAACTGTCTGCTTATGGCTTGGGCAAGCATATACTTCACTGCATAAAACACTGACTGGATAGCCAAGCCCAAAGAGTCATGGTGAATGGAGTTAATTCCAGTTGGTGGCTGGTCACAAGTGGTGTTCCAAAGGGCTCAGTATGGGGGCCAGTTCTGTTTAATATCTTTATCAGTGATCTGGATGAGAGGATCGACTGCTCCCTAGTAAGTTTGCAGATGACACCAAGTTAAGTAGGATTGTTGATCTGCTGGAGGGTAGGAAGACTCTGCAGAGGGATCTGGACAGGCTGGATCGATGGGCCAAGGTCAATTTTATGAGGTTTAACAAGGCCAAGTGCCAGGTCCTGCACTTTGGTCACAACAACCCAATGCAATGCTTTGGCGAAGAGTGGCTGGAAAGCTACCTGGTGGAAGGGGACTTGGGGGTGCTAGTAGACAGCCAGCTGAATGTGAGCTGGCAGTGTGTCCAGATGACCAAGAGGTCCAAGAGCATCCTAGCTTGTATCAGAAATAGTGTGGCCAGCTGGACTAGGGAAGTGATTATCCCCCTGTACCCAGCACTGCTGAGGCCACACCTTGAATACTGTGTTCAATTTGGGGCCCCTCACTACAAGCAAGACATTGAGGTGCTGGAGCATGTCCAAAGCGGGGCAGAGAAGCTGGTGAAGAGTCTAGAGCACAATTCTTATGAGAAGCAGCTGAGGGAACTGGGCTTATTTAGTCTGGGGCTGAGGGAAGATCTTCTCGCTCTCTACAGCTACCTGAAAGGAGGTTGTAATGAGGTGAGTGTTGCTCTGTTTTCCCAAATGATAAGTGAAAGAATGAGAGGAAATGGCCTCAAGCTGCACTAGGGGAGGTTTACACTGGATATTAGGAAATATCTCTTCACCAAAAGGGTTGTCAAGCATTGGAATAGTCTGCCCAGGGACGTGGTGGAGTCACCATCCTTGGAGATATGTAAAAGATGCATACATATGGTGCTTAGGGACATGGTTTAATAGTGGACTTGGCAGTGTTAGCTTTATGGTTGGACTTGATGATCTTAAAGGTCCTTTCCAACCTAAACGATTCTACGATTCTATGGTGATTCTAGGTAGTAACACTATGGAGTTATGAATTGTTAGTGTTTTCTGATAGTGAAAGACTTCAGTAGCCTATAGATTCAGATATTTTTAATTCCTTAGTGACTGATTTGACTATCCAAGGAAAAATGTAAACATTTGTGTTGATTTCTGGGGAAGTGGAACGACTAGTCATATTTGTTTTATGATGTGAACCAATTTTAAAACCTTCTCTATAATAAAGAAGTCTAGGAAAACAGAGATGCTTTGTCCTGAAAAAAATCAGCCAAGTTTGGAGGATGGAGAGAAATATTCCCGTGAGAGGTGAAAGTTACAGAAATAGAAAAAGAGAATATTACATGTTTGATTATTTTGCAGAGAGTTTTAATGTGATTTATGTTTGTTACTCCTTACAGTAATTGTAGATTTGTGTTTTAATGACTATAATTAATAACTAAGCTCATGATTTTCCAAACATGTATGAACTAATTTTTGGTCAGTATCACACTAATTTACTGTGTGCACTCTGTCTGCTGAAAGATGTATAATATTTTATTATACCCATAGAGAAAAAGCTGATTAAGTCCTCCCAAAGGGGACAATTTCACTTACAAAGAATTACATTACATAAACTGTTATAACAAAGGAATAAAATGGCTGGCCCAAAATGAAGAAACAGATTGCATGGTGGACAGGAGGTCACTACCCCAATGGGTATGTAGAGGAAGAAAGAAAATAAGACAAATGAGTATCAGAAAATTTTATTTTGGAACGATAATCTTATTTGGCCTTCACCCCTTCTGAAAGTTCCCACAGATCTGTTCTGAAATGCCTAAAAAGCACACTTAATAAATGCAAAATAAAAGGAAATATCAAAGAAGAACTATTTCAGGTGTTATTAGTATAATAGAAAAATAAAGGAGCAAATTAGTTGTGGACAAAGTCATCCAGGAAGAAGCACTGAACATGACTTGAATAAAAGCATGTCAGTTACATTATTAAGAAGATGAGTTAACAAATACGTTGTGAACTGTTAATAGATGAAAAAAACCCCAAATTCTCAGACTAACGAAACCAAAGATATTGTTAGAGACCAGGTAGGCAGAGTCAGATAGTGATGTTTCAGAAATAAATTTTCAATGTAGTCCCCATATATTGTCATATAGCATTGTACACTAGAAAGACAGATTTTACCTGACTGGGCTTGCTTTAAAAAAATAAATAAATAAAAAGAAAAAAAGAAAGCTCTGATAATTAATTTCAGAAAACTAAAATGGATATACTATTATACTGTTAATGTTACAGGAAGACCGTATACTTCCAATGCTAGAACACAGGGATATGTATTTTCCCATTGACTTCTTTCCTTGCCCCAAATCTGCTATTCAAGATTATTAGTGAACAGAGTAACTGTAAATTATAAAGGTTTTTAGCCAGGGAGGTAAACTAGCAATTAGTGATAGCACAGGTGTGAAAGGAAGTTAAATGAACTTACAAGGGAGCTATACTGAAAATATACAGTCTATGTTTGCCTTAAAGTATGACAGTGTATTTAGGGACATCAAGTCAAACATCCAAACAAACAAATAACCAAGACAAGGCTGAAAGAGTTGAGAAGGAATTTATCAATAACACAATCCTGGAAGAAATTTTTTGTGCCCTTGATTTGGATTTCAGATTGTTTGAATAAGGCAGTGCCCTTCAGGAAACCAATTTAGGTCCAACACAAAGCAGCATAAACAAAATTAGGGGTTGAGACTGTCACTGTCTTGATTATGCTAATATTTCAGATGGATAAAGATATTGACCATTAATGAAAGTTAACTTATCAAGCCCCTTCCTCCTTTAAAAAAGTGAGGCATAAATTAAGGTGATAATTACCACTCTAAAACAGGCAGCAGGAGATAATTTTGTTCCGTTCCTTCTTTCTCCCAATAAGACAGGTGTTAGCCTAGCAGTTAGAGTCTGTTTGGAGGTACAGATACTGCCTTTCCAAAAAAAGCAAAATTAATATATTTTTTTTCATCCTGCAGGAATTAATGGATTAGATGTGCATGGCAATCACAACTGGACAGAGCTTCCTAGAGATCTAGTAGGTCTGGTTTCCTATTTTGCGGAAGGAACACAGAAAGTCTCCCTAGTTCCAGAGAATTTGTAATTGTTATGTTTAATATTATTACAGACAAAAAGGTCTGAAAAATAGAGCCTTCATGCATATCGAGAGTCTCACAGATAATTGTCAGACAAATTGCTAAAGGAGCTGTCTATATTTGTATTAAGCCTGACATGGAAAAGTTTGGTTTTAATTCACTAAGACAGTTCTTGAGCCTTAATTATTTTAAAATGTCATATAATTTACATAGTTTATGTATTTTTTCCTCCCAGAGAAAAGATTCAGAGAACCACTTTGAGAGGAAAAACAAGAAATTAAAAAAACAAAACAAAACAAAACTTATTTCTAAAAATTAAAATCCTTTTATTCAAGGCACTATTCAGATGAACACTGTTCTTCTATTACAAAATGGTATACAGCCATTTCATTCAAAGGAGAATATTCTTTGGGACATATATATTCACAATTGCACCTGTTTTGCAAAGATTCTGCATATATACCAAAATATTCAGTTGAATCAGTATCTTCAGTATTCAACTTCAATCAATTGTGAGATAGTGAAATAGAAGCAATTTTCTATACTAATTTAAAACATTGATTGTGTAACTTTTTTATTACAAGAGAAAAACTAAGAAAGTTAATTGTTTTTTAATGCTGTTATGAAATTCTCATTAAGTATTTTCTGTAACTATTTATTAAACTGTTAAAAGTAAAAATATATTAGACATACTTTTATGCCTTCGGGCTAATCACATTCTAATTAAAATCAAGCATTTAGAAGACATTTAATCTCTACAACTACTTTATGAGCAACTTATGTTGCAATATACGCTTCACCATGCTGGTCCTAGTAGAATTACAACATTACTTCAAATGCCCCAGAGGTAGCCCGAGGCAAAACCTCTTGCTTTTCCTCCTACAGTTGTAATCCTTCTCCTATACATGACCTACTGTGAGCTACTTAAATGTATCTGGCTCCAGGTATTCCAGTTGCTTGTTCACACATCTTTAAGCAATACTGCTGTATTGTCAAGCCCAGTTAAATGAAGCTTTATATGGGGAAGATTCATTAGTCTTCTTTATTTTACTAGGTAAACGATTGACTGTATTAAAAGCCTAAATAGAAGCTTTATAGCTTGCAGTACTTCAAGAAAGGAAAAGTGGAACAGCTGTTATAAACAGCCATGCCAGATTTAGTGCAATGAAATAAAAATCTAAGCAGAGAGAGAGGGGGAAAAATAAGGTCACTTTCTCCTTTATTACAATAGACATTATGTGGTAAACTAATCTCTTTAACTGAATGTGGAATTAGGGAAATAAGAAGCTAGAAATTGTGGAATTTCTAGCTTCTCTTTCTGAAGTGGTCAGCATAACTGAAGTAACTGAGAAAGAAAGTATAATGAAACAGGAGACCTTTTCCTAGAGTATTAAGATGTGGAAAAAAAAAGAATTCGAATGTAATTAGAACAATGATGACAGAACATATTTAAATTTGGTGTTATGCAGAAGAAAGTAAAAAAAACCGTACCATTACTATTGTACTTGGAAAAAATTATCATGAATGCTCACATTTAAGATACGTGCAAAAAAGCAGTATGAAATTTAATTTAAATAATTTTATTTTATTCTCTTTACTTCCCTCATCATTGCAGTCATCAGAAACATTACCGTGCCCCAAATAAAACATACCAGAATTAGAAACAAAGTGTTCTTGATGAAAATTATTTATCTTTCATATGAGATTGTCTGAATTCAGGATGTAAGGATTTCACTAAAGCCAGAGTCCTTATTAGCAAATTTAGCACATCTTGAACTGTTCTGTAGCTCTGAGGCCAGCTGATACAGAAGAGTCTGTGATAGCAATATTGAACCTTTTTATGTACAAAACAGTATGGTCAAATGCAAACTGACTTTTGGAAACAGTCCCTGTCTGTGTTAGCTGCAGAAACATGCAGAGAAATGCTTGAGAAAATTGATAATTAGCACTGGCCACAACTATATCAAAATAGCTGGAACAGTTTAATAGATCACATGATCATGTTCCAGTAACCAGGAACATTCCCTGTCATTGCTTAATTTACTAATATAAGTTTAGTCTGTCTTCAAGAAATGATACCAAACATTCCTAATAAAAATATATGAAAATACAGTATTACTGTATATACCAAGAAAATAAACCAGTAAAACCTTAACCTAACTGAAAGTGTGATCCTAAAAAGACAACCGTGCTAATTACTTCTTGACATCCCTAAGATACTGTAGATATCCTTTTGGCTTGGATTTAATTAATTATTCAATTGCCAGTTAATAAGAATCTTCTTGGACCAAGAGTTTCCCTTTCTTGGCTTGCAGGGGTTTTTTGGTGTTCCTCTGTACGTAGAAAACAAATGTTGATTAGTGTGTTGTGACTGTACTGATACCGAAAAAAAAATCTCAGATGTCTTTTTCTCATATTCTCAGGGCTAGAGAGTAATTTGATTTTATATCAGGGAACAAATTTTTCCTTATTTATATTCATAGGATCTCTTCTTCCTTTTGAATTCCCTGAAGTTTCAGAGGCCAAAACTATTGTTGGTTCCTGATCTTTAGTATTATCTATCTTTTTCTAGATTCTTTGCCTTAGTGTACTAAAGATCCTAAGTACTATGGGGAGACCATTTTGTAACTTCTCCATATGTAAAACAGGTAAATAATATGTGATCTTGTGGACTCTTCTGAAGTTCCATCTAACAGATGGGACTGACTTTTTCAGGTATTTGATATTAAGGGTCTATGAATTATCTATTGGGATATCTCTGTCTCACAAGTAAGGATGAGGTTTTAGGCCTTTCTTGTCCAATTTTCCACTTATATCAGATAGAGTAGTAAAAGACATGACTTACACAGATCTTACTTCTCATGCTGTCTGCAGTAACACAGTGCAGGAGCAACAATAAAACAAAACAAAACAAAACTGTGGTACAGGGATCGTCCAGAGCTGAGATATGTTGTCCAGTTACCTAGGACCAATGAGTTTTCTGGATCAAATCTCTTAAGTGTCAAGAATGCACTTCTTCCTGTGATGCAGGAAAATATTCACCAAACATCTTCCACATTTACTTTTGCTTGTCTCCAAGTTAAAATTCCTAAACCTGCAGCAAAAGAAACAACCTTTTTTTTTTTTTTTCACAGTAAAACTATGCATTTAAATAGAATGCGATAAAATATTTTTAATAAAAATAGGTTTCTCATGGAACTACTGCTATAAACTCTCACTCTGATTTTAGAATAATGCTATCAAAAGAAACACATTGTTTGCTGTTAAATCCTCCTGTTATGGTTTGTAATATGTGACCAACCACATTTTAAAAGTTCCACGAGAGCATCTATTCCTAAGCCTCTATCTAATCATTTTTACAGATAAGATATTTGGGGCAATAGGTTATTGATAAAATAGAGAGAATAGGAAGTGTTAACCTAGACCTTCCTAAAAGAGACATGATGTTTTCCACAGTTTCTTTTACAGACAGTTTTTAATAAGTAAGAGGCAATGTCAGAGAGTCTGTTTCTGGTCTATTTTAATAACTACAGTCACCTATCACTTACCTCAATTGAATGTTATCTGGTTCCAATAGCTTAGCTAATTATCCTGATCATTAACCTTTAAGAGTACAGAGGCTATGGTAATCAATGCCACCCTTGCTGTGTGCCACATCATCTAATGAGTCTGTGTCAGAAAACTAACTCTTTGACCTCCCAATGGTGCAGTTTTTCATCATTAACTTTCTTTGTCATTTGGGTTCTTAAAGGATGAGAAACTGGCACCTGGCATGAATCAGCTTATTAAAAGGAATGCATAACATAAAACTGATTGCTGAAGATGGAATAAAGGAAGTAATAATTTCAAAAAAGCTGTATGAATCATGGTACAATTTGAAAGCATCTGGACGTTTTAATAGTGAAAAAGTGGCAAAGTAGTCATCAGTTAAATATATAAAAAAAAATCTGCTGTATTTAAATAGTTTATAATCCATATTTGTGATCAGATGAAGAACATTATCATAAACAGACTGCTGAGCAGCGATTTAAGAAATCTACTGTTGATGATTTCAGTACAGCAAATTTTAAACACAGTTTTTGTTTGAGTTTCATGTAAGTCATAAGAGGATAATATTCCCCTCCCCTGAGGAACATGTAATATAAGAACGAGTGTGTAGAGTGATAAAAGGCATATAACATAATGAAGCTTGGCATATGAACCTCACCTAGTGAACGGCTAGAATTAAGCATGTAATCTCAGATTGTTATCTAATAATCAAAGGAGTGAGAGAGAGAAAGACATCTCCAGGACACCATTCACCCTCTCTGTTTTACAGTCAGGTGAATTACTTTCTGAAAATACCTATTTCTTTCATGTGTCTCCTGATTTTAGTAAACTCTTTTAGTGTCAATGCCTACTTTGCAGACGGCTAAAGCCAGGAAGATGATTCCAGCTACATATGAGGTGATAGTCACTGCCACTGAACTGAAACCTGAGCAGGTACATTTTTTTTCAACAGTTTTCATAGTGTTAGAGTCCTGAAACTTTTTCGTTTGTCATCTTGGGCTGATATTTTTAATTTAATAGGCAGATAGGATAGTATCAGAATATTGTGACCCTGAAAAACTTGTACCTGGGACAAAAGAACAGATATCGCACCTTGCAGGGAAAGGCATGGGCTACTGTGCTGTCCTTCCTACTTCCTGCCTAAAACCCATATTATTTGCCAGTGTTGACATGGATTCCAAGAGAGTATTGGAAGGTCTATCTACATTTTGAAGCCATGCTATGATCATGACATCATCCTCAAAAATGATGCAATTCTATGTATGCAGAAACACCTCTCATCAGAGGATTCCCCTACGATGAAGACTAGAGGATCAAGAATGTTTTTTTCCCTCACATGAGACATGAGTCTAACAAAATCTTTTCTTTAGAAAACTTACAGTGAGGGTAAAAGATTTGCATTAATCTGAATCTCAGTAGGGTTTAATTAGGAGGCAGGGATTATAATGCATTGGTGCTATTGTTATTGAGTAGTTGTATGAGTGTGCAGGGT
This sequence comes from Tetrax tetrax, assembly GCA_009806455.1. Taxonomy (NCBI): domain Eukaryota; kingdom Metazoa; phylum Chordata; class Aves; order Otidiformes; family Otididae; genus Tetrax; species Tetrax tetrax. Next base: position 27,427 of record WHYT01013207.1, read on the forward strand.
CTGGAGCAATGTTGAAAGAACTGACCGACTACAGCAGAAGCTCACCTTAATCTCTGCCTAGACCCTCAACTCCTGTCATCTCCAATTGCTGTACTACAAAATTTTACATTCCAGGAACATTCCAACAAGAGCTTTAATTTAAATAAGGAAACTACCAGCTGGTGAAGGGATACTTCTAAAATCCGTAATCATTTCTAGACATGATAGACAGAAGGAAGTTAAGTATTTGCTTAGTGTCTTCTGCTTAGTCTTATTCTGATCACATGACTTATAGCCCTTAATCTTGATTCATGACTCCTGATTTGTCACTCTTGATTTCTGATGTGTGAGTAGATCCATGACTTCAAGAACTTGAAACAAATCTTCTGATGTCTTCTGATGATAGGAAAAAAGTTTTTGAGATTTTGCTTAATAAGTATAAAGATAATGATATGTATAAAGATCATTATATGTTTTAGAAATATTGTTGTTGTATATGTAAAAGACCTACAAACACAGACACCAGGTAAAAGTGTCAATTGATATTAAGCATGTAAGTATATACGCTTCTAGTTACTGTTTCACAAAACTACATTATTTAAAACTGAAATGCTTATTGTGTGAAATCAGTTAAATTGGCAAAATCCTATTAGCTACTATAAAAGCAAATCAGCAAAAGATGGTCAATAAATTAGAAAAGCCTCTGATGGAAACCTATGCATAAAGCTTTCTTTAAAGAGGATCATATATTAATACACAGAGCAAACAAAACCAAGCTGTGAAATACAACATTTTTAGAGAAGAAAAAAAAAAAAGCAATCAAAAACCAAACTCCAAAAATAGCTATTATGAAATTTTATTTAATATATTTTAGGAGATTAACGTAAGAAAGGATAGTGTAAATCTTACGAAAAGATGTGTAAAAAGTATCACCATAGAAACCTATTTGTGAAAATCAAGATCTCTCTTGGAACTTTGACATAAATTTGTGTAATTCATGTTATGTGAATGCAGATCTTTCACAGAGGAACAGTGAAAACTTCATTAGTATGGGAAAGAAAAGGAGATAAAATTGAAAGGGTAAAATAAAGCTTTGCAAGAAATAATCTGGACTGTAAGATAACTACCCATCTATTACATAAGACAAACATCTCCACAATTTATCCAATGATGCAATGATTATTTTGCTAAGAAGAAACATTATTTTCATGATCAATACAAACCAAAATATTTCAAAGAATCTTTTTACAATCCTTAGATGTGTACTATGGAAACAGAACAGTTTTTTTAAAATTTTTCAGTTATTAGCCCATGTCTGTCATGGCTGAAACATTTTGGTGACCCCAATGCTATATTTTTTAGCAGTGACTTCAATTAAAAAGACATTTAAACTTTTTAGACACAAAGTTGAATTTAATTGTTGGAGTTACCTTTTCTTTCAAAATGTGCTTGTTTTTTTTTTTCTGGAATACACTCAGTTTTGTTTAAATTATAGTTCCTTGTCTCCCTTTCTTCAGAGGAATGTTGAAATGACATACAGTTCCAAGAACGGTTGTCAGAGGCTCTAAGGTTTGTATCCCGACTCTCTGCCCCAGTAGCTGTCCTGGTGAGGTGAGGTGAAATCAAGCATAATAAATGTGCAAACAAATGTTCACCTTCCTGCAGCTTATTGGGAAATTCTGAGGCAATGTGACTTTTCCCATGAGGAAAAATGTGTAATTGTTAGTAACCATAGGGATGCAATACTACCTCGCCACATACGCCACAAAAAAAAAAAAAATTGTTTCAAAGTGAATATCCTTTAGGAAAGTCTGTCTTCTGAAAGTGTTCATGTTTTACTTTCTTATGCTTATGGGCAAAATTATAAGGATAGAATTAAAAAAAACTTATTCTCTGTTCTTCATTTAGTCAATGTTATACCATTTGATTAAGTAATAAAGGGACTCACAGTTTTTACATCAGATAGGTATCATATCAATGTCTCCAGTCTCTTGCTTTCTGCTTATTGATTAGACAGTTATGACACTATGTTTTGTTCTCTCAAAACCATTTCTTAAGCTTCACTCTTGCCTTCAACTTCACTCTAATTAATATTTATCACATTTACATAGTACTTACACTTAGTTTAACAGTCTAGAAAATGTATCTGTCTCTTATTCCTGACAAGGGCCATATTTTTAGACTTCCTCATCAGCTTTTTGAACCAAAACAAACCAATATATGCAATTTTGCAGAAATGGGTGAGGCTTTCATGCTTTTTTACCTGCTTGAAAGTCTAGGGATTTGCATTAATTACCCCCCAGCTTTGATAAAACAGCCTTTTCCTGAATCAATGCATCCATAATGCTGTGCATCTTGGTGTTATGGTCTTTGAAGTTTCCATGCTTCCAAAGACTTTCATCTGTCACAAATGGAAATGAGCCTGTACTGATGCTGCTGTGGCATAACTCCATCAGTGGAGAATTTACTCCTTGATATTTGAAATACTAGAAACAATTATATCTCTCATATAGATTTAATAACAGAATATTGTCTCTAATAAACTACAGGTGAAGCATGAATAACTACAAACCCTAAAAGCAAGAATTCTTGTATGATCTCTGTGGTCTTCTATGTTTTGTCTGGAAAAAAAAATGCAGATATTCATTCAAAAAAAAGAAAAATTGTTTTCCAGTCAGAGCAAAACAAGGATTTGCAGGTGGTTTAGGTATTACTACAGCTTATAACAAGATGTTTTAGGGTATAATTCATGAATGACTACTAGACAAGAAGGTAGTTCAAACATGTAATAAAGTCAGTGAATAATGCAAAACAAGAACACCACTGTTTGAAAGCGCTTGTGAAGCTAGAATCCTGCTGCCCAACTCAATCTAGCTGGTGCTCAATGACTTCTAAAGGCACTCAGATATAACATCACTGAATATGTTATGGATCATATTCATAAAATAATCAAAGAATCAATTATAAATCTCTGAATCTCAGATATGAATGTCCAAATTGATATGAATCGAAGATATGAATTTCCAGTCTTTGAATTAGTACATTAAACCAACCTATGGTTCAAATCATCCTTGATATCAAAGAAAGGGAAGATTACTTTTATGATACATTATTAAAAAGAACTATGTAGACTACTGTCATGTGTTGGTGCAAACAGGGAAAATAAATGGTATGCGTATGAATGAATCTGATATATGGAAGAAGAACACATGGCATTTTTGATCATGCCTTATAGATTCATTAGTCTTTAAAGAGTCAGCGAGCTTGTGGATTAAGGTGCTTTCAAATATATTTCAGGAGGATCTCACATCAATTGCTCCTGAAAAGATAAAATTCTAATGAGTTGTCATGGTTCAGCCCCAGCCAGTAGCTCAGCCCCACTAGCTCACTGTCTCTCAGTGGGGTGGTGGAGAGAATTAGAAACAGAAAAGTGTGACAATTTGTGAGTTGAGATAAAGACAGCTTAGTAGGTAAAGCAAAAGCTGCATGTACAAGCAAAGGAAAACAAGGAATTCATTCACTACTTCCCATCGACAGGCAGGTGTTCAGCCATCTCCAGGTAAGCAGGACCTCACGGCATGTAATGGTTACTTGGGAAGACAAATACTATAGCTCTGTATGTCCCCGTCTTCTTCCTTATTCCCCATAGTTTTTATTGCTGAGCGTGATACCATATACTATGGAATATTCCTTTGGTCAGTTGGGGTCAGCTGTCCCAGTTGTATCCCCTCCCAAAGTCTTGTGCACCCTAGCCTGCTTGGTGGGCTGTGTACGCACTTCTATGAAGAATATTAACTCTGTCTTAGCCAAAAAGCAGCACATGAGCTAAGAGAATTGATCCTTCTGTGCCTTGGTAAGTGAAGAATAAAGGAAGAAAAAAACAAACAAGAACAAAATAGATTAATTTTCAGTGTAGTTTACCAATGCTGGAACCTCATCAGAATATTTGCTGGGACTGATGGTTAATATATTCATAGCAGATAGAAGAAAATGTTGAATAGTGAGGGATAAAGTTTCCACATGACATACAATTTCATACAAATTTGTGATCACTAATTTTAAATCTGGCTGCTGAAGTGAAGAAATATTTCATAATGCTGAATGGTAAAACAGAAGAGGAAATTTAGTGTTAATAAATACTTTGATATGGAGTGGATAAGCAAAAAGAGTGAATGATAACATGGAATAGGGCACAGATTTATTTTGGAAATCTTAGGAAAAGAGACTGATAGTGAGGAGTATGAGAGTTCTGTGAAAAAAAAAAAAACAACTGTGGAAACTGAATACAAAATTATTATATATCTATCATAATGAAAGCAAAAGCAAAAATGGATGAATGAAATTATCAAGCAAGAAATTTAGAGCAAATGAAATTGGTTAACTTGTGTACGATGTATAATTACACTGTGGAACTCTTGAATGCTAAATGTTGCAGACAATAGAACTGTAAATAGATTTTTGAAAGGACTAGGCAAATTCAGAAATGAGAAGCCCTGTTTAAAAATGTGGTTAGGTATAATCTCTCTTTCAATAAGTATTTTAAATATTGATTGTAGCTGGAGGAGCGTATCAGTCAAAAAACTTGTGATTATATCAGTCATTGGCTAAGTCTGTTTTCTGTAACTCTGTATTTGCCTTGTTTCTTAGTATCTCTTTACTTAGTTTCTCTTTCAGATTGCAATAAAGAAAGAATTAGCCAGGTGAAATGAAACTTTGTGTGAGCCTGTAGAGCAGTTCTTATGTTTTTAGTGAAGGAAAGAATTGAATGAAAATAGTGAAGTACAGCAATTCCTGTTGACAGTAAAAAATTTTAAATTTCATAACTGTATCATAAATTGATAATTTTAAACTCTGAGAAAATTAACAGTCATGGACCTGATTTGTAGATGTAATAGAGGCAGAACATGTAAATAGGAGTCAAAAGGGAGCTTGAAAGCTACTCACTATGCATACATTACTCTATTGAATTTTTTCAGAGCCATCATTGTAAGAGAAGGAAAAGAATATGAAAATCACCATTCATCTCGATATAGTTCTGGAAGCCCCTCTTGCATTATAAATTAGCAGTTGCCCATTGAGTGAATCATATTCAGATTTGTGATATTATCTATCAGGGAATTATTTCAGATTTATATTTGGTTATTTAAGAATATAAAGCTAGATCTAATTGGGTATTATCTTTAGAGACTAGACCCACATCAAGACCAGGGAGAAAATAAGGAACGAGCAAGAGAAAGAGACAAGTATAAGTAGTAGATCAGCACAAGTGTAGGAGTGAAATTATTTTACATGAGATGTCTAATCTTAGGTTAGTAAAAATCCATTGTTAGTAAAAAAACAGATTATACTGAAGAGTTTCTATGTAGCAGTATGAAAGGGTAAAGATTTTTTTCCGTCTAATAACTTGCTATTTTCTTTCCTCTGTTACTTTTTCAGGAACTCAAGTAACACATTATTGTCTCTATGTACAGGATCATTGTAACCAAGTGTGAGTCCAAATATATGCACAAATTTACCAGTGTTTCAGAATGTTTTGGTATCCTGTAGAAGATCAAAATCTCGACAACTGAAGATGCTGTCAGATATGTGGTCATTGCTTTAGATGGGTGGTTCAACTATACTCAGAACAAAGAGGCATCACTGTGTTGCCTAAAGAAAAATCCAGAGGGTAAATCATGTCTCAAAAACTGCTCAGTCTAGGGAAAAAAAATTTAGCTGGACTTTGATTTACACTGAGCAAAATGTAAATCACTCAGAATGCCAATGTGGCACTAAGCTGAGAATGGCATGAGGAAATCAGAAGCAGCTTATTTCACTTTTAGCTTTTGTGTTGGCATGTGGAAAAGACTTAACCATGGCCCTGAATTTGGATTATAAAATCAATTATTTTCTTCATTCTCATTCAGCCTTACCTTTGAAATTTCACCGAGTTGAATTTTTAATGCTATAGCCATCTAACCTGTTTTGTTCTCTATGTGAATGAAATCCAGATAATTGATACAATGGAGGTTGGCAGTGAGGAACTATTGGTATTCAGAGATAGTGCTCAACTAATAACAGTTCTCGTGATAATCCCAAGGAAATGTCTAGGAAGAAAATTGTCCTCTGTTAAAACAGTGTGATTGGAAGGAATATTCAGGACTAGAATTACAAATAAGTCAGAGGATATTAACTATGTTTTTAGTCTAAAGCCTCAATATTCTAAATCTTTGTGGCCTTAAATTTCTTCTAGTAAAGTCTCAAAAGTCTTAATGCTTCCGAGTTAACACAGATGAGTTGTGTCAAACCCTGAGATGGATTCAGGAGTAAGCATTGTCAGCCATCAGTTTGGTGTGATCTAAGCTATGTCATAGATCATAGTCAGGAAACTTGCAAAGAGACATAGTAATGAAAAATTCCTTCCCTGTTTTGTCAGAGAAAATAGTACAGGCTTTGGGTAGTGACAAACTCTCACAAGAACCCCTTCTACATATTGAAGCAATGATTAGAACCTCATTTAAAGGCAAGCGTCTTGATCAGCTTCTGGAGAAAGAGCTCATTATTATGAAACCATGAAAGCACTTTCCAATCCAAGGTTTAGGCAGAAATTTTTCTTTGAAGTACCTTTGATGAGTTCTTTGAAACTTAAAGGCCTCTGTTGTGAATTCTACTAGCTACAGGGATTACCTTGGCTCAAAAATGCTGATTTTAAGCTCATACTGCCCATCTTTCAAAAAAAAACCCCAAAACTTTATCATGAGTTCATGCCACAGAAGAGTGAAAGAGAATTCCAACACTCATACTTACACTTCTACATTTATTTTTAAATTGTAAATTTTGACCTGAAAATTTTAGTCTGAAAAAATACTTTTAAAATATATAAATAGGATAACATTTTAAAACATAAAGAGATATGCATTCCTGTTATGGACTCTTCCTATTAATCATTTAGCTGAGATTCATTTAACTTTAATATATAGTTAAAACTGTGTTCATGGTATAGCTTCAAATCATACTTGGGAAATGTTTTATCATGCATCTTCATTTCAATAGAACATATCAAATACCTTTACATAATCATAGTCATAGCTCTTGACTTTAGTGATTTTTTCATCTGACTTCATCAGAGGAAAGGTAGCAATGAGGCTAAGTTCTGTTCTTGCTCAAAGGATGTAATGAATAATTAAGTATGTTCTCAGTGCAAAGTCTTCGACTGTATTTCTTAATATCCATAAGCAGTTGAACTTTTTTGGTGTTGGCACTGGAATCTTTTGGTCCCACTCCCAGCATTTCCTCCCTCTCTCCTCTCCTCTAAACAAATCCCACAGTCAGACATCTGTTCAGATTTTTTTCCAACCAAGAATATATAAAGTACGTATGTTTCAGCTTAGCTAATTTGATAGGTCTTACAAAGAACCCCTTCCATCAGTCCAGCTTTGGTCACTTCAAACTAGCCCACACACTTATAATTACTTCCTTTTCAATGCAAAAATTCTTGAAATCCCATGTCTGTGTGATTTAAAAAAAAAAAAAAAAGGATCTTCTTATAGGTACTTTTATAGTGCAGGAGATACAAAATCAGAGCAACAGATTGCAAGGGTCCTTTAAAGGACATTTGGTCCAAAACTCTGCTGAAAGCAGTGTCAATCTATACTAGATATCTTAGAATCTTGTCAAGTTGGGTTTGGAGAATCTCCAGTGATGTGGATTGTGAGACTCCACAACCTCTCTGGGGAAACTGACCCAGTCTTTGACATTCTGAGGTGGAGGCCAGGGGGGAAGTCTTACTATCTAATCAGAATTTCCCTTCTTGCAATTTATGTCTGTTACTAGTTTTTCCAGCACTTAGCACTTCTGAGAACAGTCTATCTCTGTTTTTTTCATATCATCTCTTAGGTAGTCATATACCTTGGCAAAATCTCCCTTTAACCTGCTCCTCTTAAGCTTGAGTAAATACAGTTCCCTCATCCTGTCTTCATGGAAGAGGTATCTCAGTCCCCTGATAATTAGAATTCTAACAAACTTGCTTCAGTATGTCAATGTCATTCTTGCATTGTGGTACAAAAAACTGGACACGGTACTCCAGGTGTAGTCTTGTAAGTGCTGAGTAGGGAGTCACCACTTCCTTCAGTGATGGCTCCACTCCTGGTAATACACTACATAGTTGACAGCTTTTTCTGTCAATGAATGCCATGCTCAACTTGTCCACCAGGATACTCTGATCCTTTTCTGTAGAGCTGCTTATTTTTTAATTGTTTTTCCACTAGCACTCAAATACAGTATTTTTGCACCTGTCCCTAGCAGAAAACTGCATTTGCTTTTCTTGAACTTTATGAGATTATTTCAGACCATTTTCCAGCCTGTCAAGGTCTCAGTGAAGAGTGGTTTCCCACAGCTTGGCATAGTTTGGTGAATTCAGTCCCATTATACAGGACATTAAGATGTTTAACTATATTAGTCGCAGTATGGACCCCTGAGGAATGCTGCTAACACCTGACTTTGTGCTATCACATCACAAAATCAGGAAGACCAGACAATTTTCTTTTCACCTACAAGTTCATTTATCCAGTCCATACCTCACCAATTTGGCTGTAAGTATTCTATGAAAGATCATATCGAGAAGTCTGTTAAAGTCAACATGGACAACATCCACTTCTCTCCCTTTCAGAAGACAGCCAGGAATCTCATCAAAAAAAGGAAAAAAAAAAAAAAATTAGTCAAACATAATTTGCTCTTGGTAATTCCCCAATCTCTGTTCCCAACCACAACCTTATTCTTCATGTGCCCAGACATAGCTTCCAGATAGGTTGTATCCACAATTTTTTCCAGGAACCCAGTTTACGCTGGTGAACTTGTAGCTCACCAAACAGTCCTTCTTGCTGTTCTCAAAGATGGATGTAGTGTTGCCTTTTTTTCAGTCATTAGGAAGCTCCTCTGACTGTCATGACTGGTCAAAGATGCAAATAATAGACATACAATAACATCAGCCAACTTCCTCAATGCCTTCAGAGACATCTTACCTGATTCCATGGGTTTGAGTATGTTCAATTTGCTTCAGCTGTGTAGATATATATATGATTACAAAGATATAAACACATACCTTTAAGTATTTATCGATATGTATTTAATAATATTCACACACTTACAGCAGTGTAATAATTAGTAAATGTGAATTATTTGGATTCCTTTTGGACAAAACTGGCCCAGAGAAGCTAGTTCTACTAAAACCAGTGCTGAACTGAGAAGAGAAATAAAGAAAAACAAGATAGGGAAAGCCTAACTTTATGATAAATTCTAGATTTTCCTAAAGGAAATACTGAGAGCAAACCCATCCATATTCATCTGTTTGTCCACATATCTACAGAGGTGAGCTAAGATAGGACAAAGGCAATTTATTTCTGTCTCAGAAAGCAGATTTTTTTCCTGTTCTTACTTCTGTATGGTGTCCGTAATGAATACAGCAGTTATTACTCATCTGAAACTACTTTGAAGGCTATTGGGTATTGTACTGGCAGGTAGCAGCAGTCAAGCACCCTACTTTTAAGAACAACAGCTTCCTAGAAAGATATCAATTTTATATTTTCTCAAAACAAAGTTCCAAGAGGTTAAATTAAAAAAAAAAAAAAGATATATTCCTCTAATAATGTAAGAAAGTTAACACTGAAATTAAAAATACTTTAATACATTTAAAATATGTTATTATAAACACAAAATATTCTACATGCAGGAATTGTATGTGTTTATTTTTCTTTTAAGTCCATGACTAATTACTGGAAAGTTAACAATGGGAAAGAAGTAAGTAAAATTATAACTGTTAAAAAAAAAAAAAGGCTATGTTTATGTCTCTATTTTCTTGTTATTTGGACAAACTTAGGAATAATGTTTGAAAGACCAGATTAATAAGAATTTTGGAATTAAATTCTTGCTAGGATCATGAATGCTTGCAATATGTCTAAAACTGTCAATAGTGATGCAGGTGTAGTCAAACAAAGACAAGTTACTGTCCTCTTCTGTGTACAAGTACCAAGAACAAAGTGTAAGAGGCAACGCCCTCTATGTCAAGTTGCCAGCTTGCTGAATAGACCAGAACAAAGACATCAGGATTCAAAAAAAAGCTGCTTTCAAAGTTGTTATTTGTTGGTAAATTCCTTGCCTTTGCTCTCATTATGTGTCAGCATCACTTTGATATAAACATCAGAGCACAGCCTCAAGGCCAAGTTCTTCCCCCTTGGAGTGAACCTTAGGGAGCTGCCAGCCTGTAGCCTAACACATACAATAACCTCCCTCCTATATGGAAAACTGCTAATATGGAAAACTACTAATATGGAAAATACAGACATCTGAAACTTGAAATGCACTACAGCACAAGAGTGACAGTTATCCCACGGAGCCTACTGTGCCCAGTGAGACTTTCAATGCTCCAGAAAGAAAACGACAATGTCAGTGGGAATTCAGGAATCTTCTTGCAACAAGATTAAGCAGCTGTGGTGTATTCTCACATCTCTCTCTCTAAACTAATAGATGTAGCGTTCAATAGATGTAGTACTATAAATTATATGATAGTATAGAAAATATTTTATTTTCCACACCTTGAAATTAAGTTCCTGAATTTAAATTATTACACATTTTCATCTAGAGAATCTACAGCCTTGTTTTCCTTATGGATAGAAATGTTGACAGCAAGGGTAAGGAAGCTGCAGATAAGTAAATATTTGTAAGTGAAACTTATTTTATTTGTTGAATTTATTGATTTTTGTATGTTTCAGACCTTAAGATAACATTAAATCTTCCGAATAAATTGTTTCATTCATAATAGGTTTGTGTATTTTTTTTCCTAACTGGCAGACTGACCTTTGATTGATGGATTTTTTTCCAGCTATTTTAGAAGACTAAAGACTTGAACGTAGATTTTGGAGAAATACGTTAAATTGTACAACTGTTTTTCCTCTACTTCTTTATTTTGAATCAATGATAAGATCATTTGTCACTTTTTTTTTTCTTTTTTGCTAAAGAATCTACATGTCTAACTTTTTACAATTCAAAGGTTCGCAAAGTAGAAAATGCTTTATTTTACACTTAAAAGTACAAGCAGTTCGTTAATATTAATCACACATTTAGGCACTTAAAATTATTTCATTAATTGAGTCAACATTGATACTTAGTACTTAACAAGCACTGTATAGGTTAGATGTTGAGAGTGCTAAAGCAGACAGCAGTCCCCTACAAAAATGGAAAGTGATATTTTATTTTCTTCAGTTCAAGCTATTAATTTGGCTTATCAATGCAGTGCATGAGACAAGTGAAGGGAAACGACCGGGTTTTCTTTATCACCAATCACTAATTGTCCATAAGATAGGACCTGAGCTCTCAGAAACCAGAATTAATAGACTTATTTAAAGAATCAGGAAGATTCAAGGGCTGCATAGGAAATGCAAAGCATAAGTCTGAGTAGCACCTCAGAGAATCATCAGCCTAGACACACAGAGTTGTATTCATTGTGCTAAAAATCCAGCAGTGCTTAAATTCTGTAGTGACGTGAGACGTTGGTGAGTTACAGCAAACGGTATATGAGGGGTGAAAGAAAATCAGAAAATGAAATAAAAATCAGTACCATTTATTACTCTAAGAAAAACAGTATGTATTTATTTGTTGTTAGTAGCTTCCTTGGCACTGTATAGAATAAATGTGTTATGTATATACCATCCTACATTGCGGATTTTCAAGGGCACTTCTGAATTCAGTCACGTCATTGTAGCTTGGAAAGCAAATTGGAAACATTTCCTATTCAACAAATTAATTCCCCAAACAAATTGTTTCTCCACCATTACAGGGAGTCCCAAAAAGCTTGTTATAAATGTTCTCTAAGTAACAATGGCAAGCAACTAAAAACATCATATATTTAACTCATTCTATTCTGTCTATTGTGAATGCCAAACAACAGACTGAAATAAAAACAAACCTCTGATTTGTCAACCCCTAACAAAGCAGATTCCTTTTCTGCATCTGAAAACACAGAATCAACAATTATACCAGTTTGGGGCTTGGCTTTGTAACTTGCAAAAATCATTATTCATACCACTAAAACATTAAAAGTACTTTTACAAGCAGAAAGGGCAAATTCAATTGTTTGAAAAAAAATCAGAAAAAAATTTTTTTAGCGAATCATATCACAGAGGCATACTAGCATTCTCATCTGAATGTGAGTCTTTAACTCTGGGTTAACTTCCATAAAAGATATTACTCAAAAAAGACTGATAGCAAATAATTTAAACAGAATAAAAGAAACATAATCAAAGAGTAACACTTCTTTGAGATGAATTATCAGCTTTGGTGACGAGTGTAGAGCTACAGATGTAAACTTACACATGACGAAACAGAAGTTTCTCTTGCACCTCTGTTATGCTGGGTTATGGTAAATTTTACTTTGTATGGTTCATACAGGCAATACTTCCCTTAATCAAGCCTGTATGTAGGTGTATACAATGTGCATAGATGTGAACAACCTTTTCAAGGGGACAGACGTATTGTACTAACACATCAAGGAGCAATGTACTTTGACACATTTGATGTACTGGAATGAGTGAATAATCTTGTAAATGACTGTTAAAGTCCAGAACAATGAGTGCACTACTACATAAAGTAAGGAAGGAAGAAATACTGAAGAGTGTTAAAAACCTTTCTTTCAGTGGCATGAGTGTCCTCACTTGGATTCATAGAACTAAGTGCAGTGTTGGACAGCTATTTAACAACTTCATTTACAAAGAGTGTGTGTATGTGTGTGTAGTTAAACAGTACTGATATTTCCTTTGAAAAATTAATATACAGTATAGGCTGCTATTTCCTCTTTCAAGACCTTTTAGTTCAGCTTTTAGACTGCTGTTCTGAGTGTGTAGGGTTCAGACTCTTCTGCTCCTTGAAGAAATTTAAATTTTCATGAGCCCATAACATCTTCTGCAACAGTGAGTGGTCTTGAGGCTGTTCCATTATGGAGCAAATTATTAAATACACATTGACTAAGAGCAAGTTTGACTTTACAGAAGAGCAAATGTCTGCATGAGAGAAGACCTGGATTACAAGCCTCTGTCATACACTCTTGCCATTTTAGACATGTGTTAGTTGAAATGGAACTTTCATCCCGTAAAGATTTCTGAGGGGACTTCTGTATAAGGCACTGTTTATTTTACAGGAAGATGATGGAGAATAGGTGAAGAGAAGCTGAAGCATTTGAAAACGTTCTGAGAAGAACTCCTAAAAACCTATAGGAATTTAGAGATTACCAGTGAAGAACAACTGTTTGTTAACCTCTCCAAGGCTATGCTACAGTACAGGAAGAGAAGCTGTGAATGCCTACAAGATGCAAGTGAATGCCAAGAGCAAGAGCTAAATAAGAGATCCCATTTCAAGAACCTTCAGGAATGTTCTGGGCTCAAGGTATATTCCTAACCTTTACTATATTTAATACAATCTAATCTGCCATGTTTATATAGTATGCTTTAAGTTAACAAATATTTACAAATATTTTTGGAGCAAAAATCACTCTTCAAATCAGTTCCATGTCTAGAAGTAAGAATGGTAATATGAGTCCATTTAGTCCAGTTTAGACTGTAAACTCATGTTATATATTTATACAGTGCTTGTAACTGATGATTCATTCAATCTTTTATTTTGTTTTGTAAGTATATTTGTCCTTTTCTGTTATATATTTGTCTCCTGTCTTAACAAAGCTCTGTCTTCTGTTTGAAGACTTTGTAACTTTAAGAACTTGAAACACTTAAATACCAGAAATACATTGTTTTAGCATCATTGCACTCAATGATTACATAAAACATTTTTTTAAAACTGTACTTGACCTTAATCCTCTGTGAAGAGAAATGTTGTTGTATTTGAGTGCCAGCAATCATGTGGGTAATATTTAGATCGATTCCAAACCAAGACATACAGTGGCTTTCAACTCTGTCTTGCAGTTTTCATCGACATTATATGATTCAGGCATAATAGTTTTGGGAAGAGAATATAGTTTTAATGTAGTGAAATTGACAAAAGAGCTGTAGAGGGAAATTAAATTTTCCTTCCATACTGCAAATGGCAAATGAAAAAAGTCATCTTCCCAAACTTGCTGTGGGTATAAAGCACTGCAGAGTTTGGCAGAGTTTGTAAGCTTTTATGAACTTCTGGCCTTCCCTTTTGGGATTAAGCAATTTAAGACACACTCTTGAAAGATTAAAAGGTAATTAGTAAGACTTTGTAAAGGATTGTCTTCAGCTAAGATGGTTCACAGCAGATGGAACCTGTGGGGTCATTATGTAGTTGTGAAAAAGAGAACAGAGAGCAAGTCAGTCTTTTGCATTTGAGAGAAACCCCCATTTAGGTTTTCCTGGGAAACAAACAAACATACAAAATAAATAAATAAATAAATAAAAAAACCGAAAGAAAGAAAGAAAGAAAGAAAGAAAGAAAGAAAGAAAGAAAGAAAGAAAGAAAGAAAGAAAGAAAGAAAGAAAGAAAGAAAGAAAAGAAAGAAAGAAAACAGCAAAGTAAATGACAAAACAACACAGATGTGGCTACTTTGGGAGCCAAAGCAAACAATATATAAACTATATATTATACTGTAAAACTTAAACATAGCTGTTACATGATACAAAATAAGAAACAGAGGCTCTTTTAGCTTTCAAACTATATAAAAATAAACCAGAAGGTACTATTAAAATATGATTAGGATGTATATATGATTCTTTCCCTTCTCCCTTGTGAAATTAACATATAATAAAGAAGAAACTAATATATTATCTTACACATTTTGTTACTGCATTCTAAGTTAATATTATTTGTAGGGATTTTGTGTGTCCCATATTGGAATTAGAGAGATTGATTCTGTTCTCACAACTATAAATAAGGATAGCATTTGGCCTCCCACCTCATCTGTCACACTGACACTTAAATAGTAGAACTTTATGCCAAGCAGACCTGGAGTGAATTTTCCTACAGGGAGAGGTTGTAAAGTAAGCGAAGGCAGCGAAGACAGATCTGTACAAAGAACTGAGGAACCTCATGATCAGGAAGGATGAAAAACAGCCACTTGAACAGATGTGATTTTATAGACAACAAATGTCAATGCTATTAGACAGCAGCAAAACAGAAGGCAAGGCAAGGCAAAGTGGAGCAAGGCGAGGTGAGTCAGTCAAGGCAAGGTGAGGCATGGCAAAACAGAACTATCTTAAAATAACTTTAAGATAATTGAGTATTAGGATACAAAATATTTAATGGTCTCAATATCTTATAATTACAGGGCTATAAACTGAGGATCTCTCATCTGCCTTTATATGTAGGGTTCTTATTTCAAAATCTTCCTTTTGTAGTTTATTAAAACTTGCATTTTTACCAACACACTGTCAGTTACTAAAGTTATTTAAGCAAAACTCTAGTTGCAGGCTTGTTCAAAGACACAAAGTTTGTTTAATAATGAAACCAATTATTCTTGCCTTTCAACTTAAAAAAAGAGATATATTTATTTTCCTCCTGGAGTGAAAGAAAAATTGTGTGAAAAGTTATTATAAAATAAAACTCTTTCATTCACTCTGCCATTCCACTTGTCTCCCTGTGGTAACTGTCACCATTAGATACAAGATAAAACAAGCAACAAGCCATGTTGCTCTTTTTCATTTTCATATTTGTCCTCATCATACCTATGGTTCATTTTGCTTATTATTTCCACTAATCTTCAGCAGGTCACATGGTTTTGCTTGGCACAAACTGGTACTACTGGGAATAGGATGCTGCAAATCAAAGTTCTGTAAAGCAGTAGTGCTCTTGATTCCCTGCATTGTTCAAGGTCAGCAACAGATGTGGCCTGAAGCTCTCCTCCTTGAAACTTGACCTTCACTGACTGATTCTCTAACAACTTGGGAGGGACATTATAATTAGATAAAATTCTTGCCTATCTTTATTAAAGGGCACCAGATTAAACTCTCTGCATGAATGATGAGAAGTGAAGTGATTGTTTTCCCTGCTTCAAATGCTTCAGCATGCCTTTTCATTAATGTTTTATCACTTGCGTACTGAATTCTGATGCTTTTGAGAGATTCTAAGAGAAAGAGAAAAGAAACCCAACTCCTTACAAAACTGTAAATCTTCTTTTGATGGAAATTCTTTCAAATATAGTGTTGTTTTGCTTGTGTAGACTTTGTGCACTCATTGGAAAAAGGTGGCAGTTTACCTAAGGAAAGTAAATAAAAATCAACCTGAAATCATACAGTATTTTAAGTAAACTCCAGTCACAAATTACCTCAGTGTTTCAATCCAATAAACTATGCAATGTAATTAAAGTTTAAGTGAATTAAATACTTTTACATTTTTAAATGTTCTGGAAACCCATGATGAGCTTTTGAAGAAGAGATGATAAAATATTTATTCTGTTACAGCTGAAATGGTAAACATCCTACTGTTCATTTTATTTTGGTAAAAAGATTTACTAAAGCAATTTAGCTCCGGAACACATTGCTCCAGGCACTCATCAGGCAGATCTCTTGCACAGCATATTTTCAGTAGAGCAAGAGGTGAGATGTTAAATAAGAAGCAGAAAAATGCCAGTGGCCTTATAAAGTTAGTGAAAATTAGTCCCTATGATGTGCCTCCTCTTTTGTGTTCCCTGTATTCCTTTCAACTTGTTTTTTAATGTCTGATTAATGCATCTCTGGGGCAAATCTAGCAAGATTCTTTTTGGAATCTCTTAATAGTCAATCTGGTATTGAATACAGCTTAATGTATCCTTTTTTCCTTTGCATTTTGAAAATGCTGGGATGCATTACAAATGCCCAAACTCTTAGAAGCTGAGGTATTTCAGGTTTATCCTTCTGTCCTTTGGGCTATTAAAGACAAGAATAGACTTTAAAATTTAATAAAAGATGGTTTCAGGATGATTATCTGTAAAATACACAAGATATTGTGTATTACACATATTCAACATGTTCATGTTGAGAGACTGCCTTGGGCCTTGGGCCTGTTGCTTTACTCCTCTGTCCCACAGGGAACCTAGATTGCTGTGTGTCACAATTTCTAGCTCTTATGTCCCAACTGCTGCCTGAGTACATCATAAAAGAAAGCAACCTGCCTGAAAAACAGGGTTGTTGCCATCTCTGCAAGGGACGATGTTTGAGTGATCTGCATTCATCGCTTCTTATACTTTCTGGTCACAGCTGGAATTGGCACACTTTAATGGCTTGAATTTTTCTGTCTCTTGTGCCAGGTTTTATCACTGTTTGAACAAATCCCTGTCAGTGTACTCTGCCTTCCAGTCTTCACAGTTCTTTTAAGTCATTTGTTTCGTTAGGGTGTGTTGACATTAATAGAAATGTTATATTTGCCCGTGTCATGGCTTAACCCCAGTCAGCAATCGAGTACCACACAGCAGCTCACTCATCTTCCCCAGGGGACAGGGAAGAGAACCAGGAAGAAAAGAAAACTCATAGGTTGAGATAAAGACAGTTTGCTAGGGTAGCAAAGCAAAAGATATTTTTAATGTATATATATACATCAAATATAAAATATCTGCTATACAAGAGGTGTCAGCTCTTTAAGAGGACTAAGTCCAGTGTTTCCAAATCTTCTAACAGGTATATTCTGCAAAAACATGATGCAGTAAAGTCAAAGAAATTTGGAATTGCAAAATCCATTTGAAATTTGGAAATTTTGAGCTCTGACAAAGATTGTTCCTACTTTTAAACCCTCATTTCTGACATCTTGATTCCTGTACTTAGCCATGTAGATTTTGTGAAAACAAGAGGAGAGTTACTTCAGTTACAAATAAGTAAAACAGGGAAAAAAATACTTTCCAAATAAAAGAGAATTCAAAAGTATATACATTAAAGATGTTAGACATTGGTGACAAGAAGAACTAGGCCTACTCCAGAAGAGATTCAGATAACAAAACCCAACATATGTTTGCTATTCAAACTTCTGTCTATTTTTGCTCCTGTTTTTCTGTCTTCAGTAATTAAACAAAACTAACTCTGAAAGTTTCCTACAATAATCTCATCATGTTGTATTAATTTGTAGATTTCTTTCCCAAGGTATACCATACTAAAAATACTCTGTGATACTTAAAAACACTTTACATAAGAAAAAAGGAGGAGGAAGAAGGTAAAAATAGATTTTAGCAAAAATGAGTTGCATAAATCTCAATCGACTTTACAGCACAGATATTCACTGTTTTATAGTCTACCACAGTAGACAAATTCGTTCAAGTTCAAATTTGTATTAATTTGCCATGTGTGTCATACACAGATATATTGATGTCACTGATCAATGAGAAACCAGCTAAAGGTTGTGAAACATAATGTCTTTACTCTGCAATATTGAACCAAGGTTGCCTGGAGAAAAGAGATGAATGATTTCTACATGAAGCTTAAATAAAGACACGTGGACCTCCTTCAGGTCGTCTGTGACTGCAACTTTATATCACCTTCACAAAGTCACCATAAACCTGTGCTCTCACTCTCTGACCTTTCATGGCTAAAACAAGAATGAAAGTACAGTAAGCATTATTGACCTAGGTTTTCACCTAGCTTGAAAAATACTGTGTGCCAATGGTAGTGTTGTGTCATAGAATAGGACATAGCTATTTTGTAATTGGCAATTTGAAAAGAAGTACGTTGGCAAGATGGCAATAATTCTAAAATCCGCATTTTCTGGGAACACTGATGTAAATTTGCTATAGCAATTTCTCTTTACTATTTATTGATGTGGTAAGCTTAAATTTAAATCTTACAGTCAGATTGTACTTTAAGATGCTGGAAATTATTTGATTAATCTTCCAAACTTATAACTCTATTTTTCATTATTTGATTCTTGAACTCAGATGGTACCATTTTCCACCAGTAAATCCACAATACTCAGAACACATTTTCATGTATATGCTAGCAAGGAACACCAAAGTACCCCAGCAAAGAACACCAGATAAACTGGTTAGTTACTAATGTCTCTACTTTCTTTTCAAAATGTAGAGCACTAAAAAAACCACAAACCAAACCAACAAAACAAAACCAACCCAAAGATCTAAAAAGTCAATGTTTTATTAATAATCAGCAGTATTTTATAAGAAAAAAAAAAGAATTTTATCTTTTTCATTTGTAGTCCAGGTCAAATATTGCAGCAGCGAGCAAATCTACCTTTTAAAAGGAACTTCTTTTAACTAATGCCATATCTCTTTTTTTTAAAAAAAAACCATAATATTTGACTCCAAATCCAAGTGTTATTATCACAAAGCCAAACTTACTCTATTATTTTCAGATTAGTTGAATATCAAAATTCTCAAGTACATGAGCAATAATTCCAAGTTAGGATATCTATTTTAGTGTTCTTAGTTTGTTTTGTTTTGTTTTGTTTTGTTTTCCCAACAGTGCTAGAAGAGTTGGGTTTTCCCCTACTTAGACAGAAGTGAGCTATGTAATAGTATTATTGAGGCATTAAGGCTGAAATGAGTGACATTGCATAATTGTGATTCCTGTATCCTAGTTCATAATTTATATTATCTTTTGAAACTTTATAATGGAAAAGTCCTTGGGGAATCACTTTAATGTAACAGTTAACCTACCCTTCAGTATAAAGGGTCTCTCTCCCTATGAAATATTTGTAATCTTCTATTCTGTCTCAAAATATTTGCAAGATACTTCTTTTATATATTCCAAGAAGAAGACATAACAAAAACTACAAGGAAAAAAATTGCAGAAAACACTTTAAACCACTTTTTATTTTTCATCCTTAACTGGATATTTCTGAAGAAAAAAAAAAGTGTTATTTTAAACAGGGTATTTGGGGGCTCATTAATTTTCAGTGAGGTGATTTGTAAAATTGCTGATCAGACACTAAAGGCAAAAATCATGATGGACTTTAAGATTTCAGATTTCATGGAACTGCATAAATTATCTAATTGAATGATACATACAAGAGCACTGTGCCAAAGATTTTATACACACATTCCTGTCATCTAAATGACTTAGCTGTACTTGGAATAGTATCTTTCTTTAGACCAGATCCAAACCATGGAAAGCCATGGAGGTGAATAAATGAATGGTCAACAGGAAGAAAATAAAATCACTAGCAATTTTATGAAGTTTCTAAATTACTTAAGCAAACTGGATAGATATACAGTAAATGACGGCAGGTTCATGAACACTAGGTTTAGAATTCACTTGCATAAATATCTCATGAGGAACACAGTAAACAGCTTTGCAGTGCAGAAGGTTGTTCTTCATTCTCTCTTCTCTTACTTACCAATAGTGATGGGGCGGTTGTCAGCCACTGCTGAAAGCAGGGTTGGTGTCCCACATCCAGGTATATAATGAATTGCGTTGAGAGAATAACTGTCAAAATCAGCAAATATTTAGCCAAAGATATATATAAATATAGATTTATTTATATATTTAAAGTATCAGGGGGATTTTTAACTTTCAGTAAGCAGATAATACTGGTCAGCATTAGTATAGGTAGCCATTTGCTCGTTCATTTTTGTTATCCTTTAGCTGTGATTCTTTTATATCTTTTTCTAGGTGCTTATTTGTATACAATCCTGGTTTTTTCAAAGCTTTTTATATGACATAATAATATAATTTAAACAACAAGAAAAAGGAAATCAAGTTCATAACTCTTCAAAGATAAAACTGCACAAGGCTGAAATTCAGCAAAGTATTTTAGAATGTTTACAAACAATTCATAAATGTCATAAAACGACTGAAAGTTCCCCAGCAGTTTTCTACTTTGGCTCAGACTTTTATGATTCTAATAAAAAAAAAAAAAAAATTAACAGCGGGCAGAAACTTTTCTCTGTCTTCTTAGACAATCAAAAATGTACAACTATGATTCACAATCCACAGCCCACAGTTGTCCTAACTAGTGCTGAATCCACATATCAATTTTCCCAGCACACTGACAGACAGACCCTCAACATCATATAGCACTCCATGATGTACTTAACTCTGATAAATAGCTATTATAAGTAGTATGAAAAATTTGAAACTGAGAAGTCACCCACTAAGTTTCTTCTAACAGGAATATTAGTGCTAAGAAATAAGAAGCAATTTGATTGCCTGGGCTTTGGTGATTCTTTCCAGTTTAGATAGAATGTAAGTAATCTAGAAAGATCTTACTCAGTTTTCCTAGGGAATTTTGAAGCTGTGAAAATTACCACTCTAAAAAGATAATCCACTTGCAAAAATGCTACGTCCTCTTTGCTTTTCTGTCCACGTATCCTCAGGATTTTTTTCATTTTTATCATTGGTTTTGGAATATCAAGATTCCCCCTGAAAAGAATTTATCATTTCTTTCCTCCCAAGGTAACCTTTTTGAGAGTTCTGCTCCAGTGTTGTTGTGGTTTTGCTTAGTGAGGGGGGCCTAAGGTGGCAGCTTCTGTAGGAAACTGCTAGAAGTCGCTCCCCTTTGTTCAGTGGACTCGACCGGGTCTAGGGCGGACCCACTGCTGGCCAAGGCCGAGCCGATTGAGAGCAGAATGTCCCATGATAGCGCCTCTGCGATAACGTATTTAAGAAGGGGAAAACAGAAAAAAAAAAAAGAGAAGAGAAGATGTGATGAAGCTGAGCAAGGGCAGATGCCCAGAGGGGGAGGTGCAGGCCTCCGGGGCCTTGCAGGCCTCACCCTCTGGCCTCTCGCCAGGCGGCCGACTGGGCCCAGCTCGGCCCAGTCTGGCTGCAAGAGGTGGAGAGGAGATGAGATGGGATGAATAAGGTGAAGAGATCCTGAGAGGCTTCTGCCAGCCTGTTGTGAAGAACGAACTTTTCTTGTGAGAGAAACAGCTGTAGACACCAAGGTCAGTGAAGAAGGAGGGGGAGGAGTAATGCGGCTCCTGGCCAAGATTCCCCTGCAGCCTGTGGTGACGACCATGGTGGAGAGGTTGTCCCTCTGCAGCCCATGGAGGTCCATGGAGAAGCAGATCCACTTGGAGCT
The DNA here is from genome assembly GCA_009806455.1 of Tetrax tetrax. Taxonomy (NCBI): domain Eukaryota; kingdom Metazoa; phylum Chordata; class Aves; order Otidiformes; family Otididae; genus Tetrax; species Tetrax tetrax. The sequence continues at coordinate 49,339 of WHYT01013207.1, forward strand.
TGGAGCCTGTGAAGGACCCTGCACTGGGGGAGGTGGATGCCTGAAGGCAGCTGTGGCCCATGGAGGGCCCACTGGGACAGCCATTCTGGAGAGACTGCACTCCGTGGAAGAGATGACCCATGCCAGAGCAGTTTAATGAAGGACTGTGGCGTATGGGTGGGACCCCACACTGGAGCAGGGGAGGGATGTGAGGAGTTCTTCCGCCAACTGTGAAGCAGCGGCGTAAAACAACGCATAATCAACTGACCGTGATCCCCATTCCCTCTTCCCCGCCCTGTGCCACTCGGCGGGGGAAGGTAGATAATGTTAAGCTTGGGAAGTGGGAGGGGTGGAGGAGGTTATCTTGTTTCTCTGTCTCATTATCCTGCTAGTTGTAGTAATAAATGAATAGTTTTCCCCAAGTCGAGTCTGTTTTTGCCCGTGACAGTAAGGATTTCTCCCTGTCCTTATCTCAAACCTAGAGTCGTTTTTTTAAATTATCTCTCCCTATTCTCTCCGAGGGTGGGGGGAGTGAGAGAGAGACTGCGTAGTCTGATCCGGATGAGGGCTGAACTACGACAAGTGTTAACAGGTCATCCAAAATTATGAGGTTGTGTATCTTTTTAAAAAATAACTTCTACTTTACTCCTTTCTGCTGAGAAATATCTGTTACCACCTTGTAGGCAAACAATTTAATTTGTATTATTATAGATCTTTTCAGCATATGCAGTCTTTAAGGCAAAGACATTACTTTTTCAGTGTATTTTTGATTGCTCTATGGCTGTACTTTGACATAGTGGGTCAGTTTTGTGGAGAAGGGCTACAAGAAGCTGCCAGAAGTTTCCCCTTTGTCCGGTGGACTTGGCTGGGTCTAGGGCGGATCCATTGCTCCCCAGGGCAAAGCCAATTGATGATGGTATGGTCAGTGATAATGCTTCTGAGATAACGTATTTAAGAAGGGGAAAAATTTAAAAAAAAAAAAGCAGCCCTCACCCTCTGACCAGGCCCAGCCTGATCACAAGAAGTGAAGAGAGGAGATGTGAAGAGAACCTGAGAGCATCTGCCTGAGCCGATTGTGAAGAATTTATTGTGAGAGGAATGGCTGCAGACACCAAGGTCAGTGAAGAAGGAGGGGGAGCAGTAATGCTGCTCCTGCCAGAGATTCCCCTGCAGCCTGTCGTGCAGCCCATGGTGAGGCCAGCTGTACCCCTGCAGCCCATGGAGATCCATGGAGGGGCAGAAATCCACCTGCAGCCCTTGGAGGACCATGGCTGTGGCCCGTGGAGGACCCGCACTGGGGCAGCTGGTCCCTGAGGGACTGCTCTCCATGGAAAAATTATGTGCACCAGGGCAGTTTATGAAGGACTGTAGCCCATGGGAGAGACTCCACGCTGGGGCAAGGGAGGAATGTGAGTAGTTCTTCCTCCAAGGAGGAAGGAGTGGTGGAAAGCAACATGATGAACTGACCGTAAACCCTATTCCCTATTTTCCCCTGTGCCGCTCGGGGTGGGGAAGGAGGTAGAGATAATTGAAATGAAGTCAAGCCTGGGAAGAGAGAGAGTTGGGGGAAATTGTTTTTGTTCTCTTCCTCATTATCCTGCTTTGGTTCAATAATAATAAATAGTTTTCCCCACGTTGGGTCTGTTTTGCCTATAATGGTAACTTTAAGGATCTCTCCCTGTTCTTATCTCAAAACTCCAGCCTTTTTTCTTACATTATTTCTCCCCTATTGCCTTGGAGGGTTGGCGGGGAGTGAGTGAGAAACTGTGTACCTTGGTCCTAAGCGGGTTTGTGAGGGATTTCAGTGACGGTCCGTGTAGGGCCACTGTGGGAAATTACAAGCTGCACACAGCTGTGAGAACACAGCCTTGGAGAAGGGAGCTAGGAGGGTTGTTATCTCAGAGAGGGGAGCTAGGAGGGTTGTTACTGAGCGGTATGTTGCTGCTATCCTTAAACCACTGTTAGCCAGCATGGCACGTACTTGGCAGGCCTTGCTGCATGCGCTGGCCACGTGTGCGTCAACACCTGGTCAGTACTCTTCCACTGAATCTGCTGAGGGTGTAAACAGAGGCAGCTCGGAGCAGAGGAGTGAGAAAGGACCCAGAGCTCACTCTACAAACAACAGAGGATGCCCTGAGGGTGCTGCAGCTACCTCCCTTCTCTGCTCTGACCCCGCTGATCACCATCCTCCTGCTCGGCGGTGTCTCTGGCTTAGTCGGGGTGGTAAGACTCTCACAAAGGAAAAACAATACTCTAGTAACTGCTCATGCTAGGAACTGTAACTGCTTATGCAAGGCTATAATAGAGCAATAAATACTGTTGTGCTTTTAAATATCATATGCTGGGTGATCTTTGTGCATAGGAATCCTACGAACCAGCTACAGCGGGGCTAAACAATGAGACATAGGATGTGACATATGACATGTACTTATTAGCAAATGTCTGCTTGAATTCCCAACATGGGCTAGAATTGCACACAGAGTTTATAAAAAGCAAGATTTCTTGGGCTATGCATAGAATTTTTCTGAACTGTTCCACCCAAATAGCCAGAAAAGAGCACAGAAAACAACTTCCACTAACAGTTTTATTGTTATTGCTCTGTAGGCTTTGCTGCTGCTGTTCTTATTTATTTGTTAGTTTGTTAACATTTGTAGAACAGCAGAAGTGATGCACTTGATTTATAACTGAGCAGCAACACTGTATAAATACTACAAGAGTCGACGATAAAATATATGCTGTTTGTTAGATTGATTTCCCAAAAGAGTTTGCACAAACTTGAGTGCAATACCCCCTGTCCATTTATATATAGCATTTAAAGAGAAATTTTCCACCTTATCCTGTTATCATTAGATGTTGAACACACAAAAGTATGTGATACGTTGATCAATAAGATATGACAAAAGTTCACATATAAAATGTTGTAGATGAAGTACACTGTCTGCCAAAGCATCATGTGTGTAACTGATTAATCAGTATTTTTTTTTTTTTTTTTTTCTCCAAAGCAAAGCTAAGCCTGCAGACAAGCAAAAGACAGATGTTTGAGCTAACTTTCACCCTATGAAATCTAATGGTCCAGGTCAATAACTTGGAGTATGTTTGTGAAAGAAAATTGAAGCCATTCTTTCACTTATTTTGATACAGACTGCAAAAAAAAAAAAAGATATTGCAAACAATGAACAATCCAGTGCCCCAATGCATTGCAATTCCAACTCAGAATTTCAACGTGACCTTAAATAAAGCCTACTATTCACTAGTTGTAGAAAACTGTAATGAGGCTGGTAAGAAGACATCAAAGACAGCTAAGCCTGCTTTGGTAATAATGAAAGGGAAGTATTGACACAACTTTTCAAAAGCCACATTCTTCAACAGACCTGGCTAAGAACTGACAGCAGCTGGAATTTAATCTGTTTCTCCTTTAGTGAAACAATGCTTACAGGATGGGAAGTGTCAAGTGGAGGGGGAGAGCTCTCATTTTCTGAGAACTGCAAACTGACTTTGGCAATTCTTGCAATCCCTGTTCTCCCTTTGTGCAGCATCAATCATTTTATCTTATTGGAGGTGACACTCTTTCCCAGATACTAGAAGTTTGAACTCTTCTGCCTCCTAAAAATAAATCTACCCTTACAATTTGTCATTCTTTTAATTGACTCTTCACTAAGTGAATCTGCCTAGTTGAATATAGAGGCCAAACCTCATTCTAAGTAAAACGTGTGCATGTGTGTATGTACACAGGCAGATAAAGGTCCATCTGACTTAGCAAGAAAACAAGCAAACAGTCAAAAAGCCACTACCAACAAAGCTCTGCAAAGCACCTTATGTAAGAACTGCTGTAGCTTTGTCCTGGAATGATTAGCTTTGCTTACATTCAGGATATTTTGCCTTTGAAATGGCAAATTGTGCTCAGACTTATGCAGCATGGCATAACCCCACGTTTCATTTTAACCTAAATCAAACTGTGGCCATGGAAAACATTTATTTCCCTTTTAATTGAATTTAGATGCATCTCCCTTGGTGTTTGACATGGATGTTTATTTTGCACTTTGAAATATGTTGAGAGTTGTCACACAGCTATTTCTGTTTCCATTAGTGTTAATGAGAGCATTTTGTGTAAATCTCCATACATCCACATTAAATATATTTCTGTGCATGACTTCTGCAGAAAAGGAGAGACCCTAAATATTTTACAGAATTTTAGCTTAGCCAAAGGGAGTTGTACTTTTTACCAAAGCCTTTTCCATATAAGAAGAAAAAAAAAACCAGAAAGTCAGTGGAACAGTGCTATAAAAATTGTTACATTGTTTTGTTTAGATTTATATTTACAAAGGGAAGTTTTCTACCCTTGAGGTCTAAATAAGTTTTTATGTAGCTTAAAAAGCAAATTTTCACTTGTTCTTTGTTTATTGGTTTTATAAGACAACAATCCTAAGGCAAAAGAAAGAAAATTATTGGATTGAGTGCACCCTCAGCACCCTCAGCACCCAAGTTTGCAGATGACACCAAGCTGTATGGAGCTGTCAACATGCTGGAGGGGAGGGAGGCCATCCAGAGGGACCTGGACAGGCTTGAGAGGTGGGCCCATGCAAACCTCGTGAAGTTCAACAAGGCTAAGTGCAAGGTCCTGCACATGGATCAGGGCAATCCCAAGCACTGGTTGATGAGAAGCTCAGAATGAAAGAAGAGATGCAATCCAGGCATTACAGGCTGGAGAGATGGGGCTGTGCAAATCTCCCAAAGTTCAACAAGGCCAAGTGCAAGGTCCTGCACATGGGTCCACATGATCCCAAGCACAAATAAAGGCTGGGCAGAGAATGGATTAAGAGCAGCCCTGAGGAGAAGGACTTGGGAGTGCTGGTGGACAAAAAGCTCAACGTGAGCTGGCAACGTGTGCTTGTAGCCCAGAAAGCCAACAGCATCCTGGGCTGCATCAAAAGAAGCATGGCCACCAGATCAAGGGAGGTGATTCTTCCCCTCTACTCTGTTCTTGTGAGACCCCACCTGGAGTACTGTGTCCAGCTCTGGAGCCCCTGGCATAAGAAGAACATAGGCCTGTTGGCGTGAGTCCAAAGGAGGGCCACGAAGATGATCAGAGGGCTGGAGCACCTCTCCTATGAGGACAGGCTGAGAGAGTTGGAGCTGTTCAGCCTGTAGAAGAGAAGGCTCTGGGGAGATCTCATAGCAGCCTTCCAGTACCTAAAGGGAACCTACAAGAGAAATGGGGAGGAACTTTTGATAAGGGTACATAGTGATAGGTTGAGAGGTAACAGCTTTAAACTGAAAAAGGGTAGATTTAGAGTAGCTATACGGAAGAAATTCTTCACTATAAGGATAGTGAGGCACTGGAAGAGATTACCCAGAGAAGTTGTGGATGCCCCATTCCTGGAAGTGTTCTTGGCCAGGACAGATAGTGCTTTGGGTGACTCGGCCTAGTGGAAGGTATCCCTGCCCAGGCAAGGGGGATTTGAATTGTGTGATCTTTAAGGTAGCTTGCGATCCAAACTATTCTATGATTTTATGATTGTAGACGTGTATCTGCCAGCATGCTCCCTTATCAACAGTCAGTAGGGGAAAGCAGGGAATAACAAATCCTGGTTTGAGCATAAATGGCAGGGATTTGTGAGGCACGGTGTTTTGGGGGTTACCTATGTGGAGGAGGCCAGGAAATACCCTGTACTGGTCCCAGATGGTCCTTGTCCTGTCTGACTGGGTGTGAGCTGGCCATTGACCACCAGAACTTCAGATCAACATGAACCCTCCTGGTGCATCAGCTTAGACTTGTTTAAGAAAGAGGAGCAGCCATGAGTGACTGGGCACACACGAGAATCAAGAAGAGAAATGGGAAAAGGAAGAGGAGAGACATGGAAGAGGACATTGCTGAGAAGACAGATACAGACACACTCTTGAAAGGAGGCATTCCAGGCCAGAAGGGGAACAATGATCACTCACAGCAGGACAGGCACCCCTGAAGACTGCATCCCATGGGTGACCCAGACTGGTCACCCAGGCTCTTCAGAGACTGAAGTTGACCCTGGGAGAGAAAAGGTATTTCCCTATGTTTTTGTTTAACTGCTTATATCTTCTTATTTTCCCTATACCTGAATCACTAATTAAATATCTATGTTAGTTGGAAGTAATTAAAATTAAGCAATATTCCATGAGTCTGTTCTGCCTGCAACAACCCCATAGGAGCATTATGAACAATAGAGCATAGCTCCATCAGCAAAAGCTAAAACAAAGCAGAAGAAAAGTGACACGAAAGGGAACAGCATTACGCTGAATTCTTCACCTACCTGTCTACCTTTCCAGCACTGTAAATAAGAAAAATGCTGCCCAGAATGGTCTTACTGTTGTTGCTGCTATTGACAAGAGCTTCAGCACCACTTGCCAAAAGCGGTAATCCATGTGTGCAAAGCTGCATTTGTTCAGGCACTTCAGTCCTCACTTTTGATAGCATCTTCTGCTGTCTTGCTGCTGTACTCAGCTACAAGAATCTATTTTGTCAAGAGAAGAGCTGTTTCTCTCTACGTTTAATAAAGTCTGTGCATCTTAGGTTTCACAAAATAAGGCCTTTCTGCTGACACTGAGAGCTTCCTACATCCTTTGCTCCCTAAGTCCTTTTCAGGCAGTGTTTTTCAAATGTGGGAACATTACTCCATTTCCAGTTCCCCATTCAACTTTTAACTTGTGAATTATAATCATTTAAATACCTATATAAACACAAACCATTATAAAATACTTAGAATTATTTTATATATATTTATGTATTGTATTTATTCTCATATCATTCATAAAGACATAAATATATTTAAAGCATCTAAGGATTATATGTGATGATTAATTTATGCTCTGAAAATTAAAAAGCTCAAAGCTGCATAAATATGTAAATGGATCTTCAGACCCTTTGGTCTGTCTCTGAATATTCAGACTCTTTCAAGTATTTTTTTAAAAATTCATTTAGAAAATGAAGACATTCCTAAACACAAAATTTCATTCAGTGTAGCTTGCTTGGATGGAACATTCCTCATACAGATACTACGAAGGAAGAACATAATAAATCAAGGTTTCATTGTATATAATAAATCATCAAGTGTTAGCAAACTCACATGAGCACTGTCAATGCTAAGCTTTCAGTCATACACTGTTAACTAAGTGAATAGCTGTTACTGGAAAATTATTAATTTAGCAGGATATTCTAAGTGCAGATAGAATACAAAACTGATAATATTAATATATACAAAATGGATTAATGATTTAAAAATAGATATGGGTGCTGATTATCTTTCTTGAACCAAAATTGCAAAAGCAAGAAATAAAAAAGTCAGGATGTCTGGTACCCTACTGCATGACTTATGCTTCTGTAGGTAAGTATCTCCATCTTGTTATGTCAAACTCTTCTTTGTTTTTTTTTCTGTTTATACTAGATAACTGTAGCAGGAATATTCGAATATGATAGATTGATAGAGCATATGCTGAGAAGATTTTCTTATTCTGGACAGAGTTAGAGCTGTGCTTGTATCACTAACAAAGTGATCTCATCATGGAGACCACTGAACAGATCAGTCAACTTCCCTGTTCACTCCCACTGTCTATCTAGAAGGTACTGTTACTCCCTTCCCAGAACCTTCTCCTCACTAGTCTCATGAGGTTCTTTGTTCTCAGTTACTTTTCCTCTCCACGATGAATTTTCTTTGACTGTCCTCACAGTAGTGACTATGTATCTTTTCCTTTCTGGGTTTTTTTGTTTTTGTTTTTTTTTGTTTGTTTGTTTTGTTTTTGTTTTTGTTTTTGTTTTTTTTTGTTTTTGTTTTTTTAAATGTAAAATGCCCTGAACAATACCAAGGGAAAAAGTAATGTAGGTAGTCCAATTTATGAAGGTTACATTATGGAAAGTTTTTCTGTGAAATGATATGATTCATTCTGATAATATGATTGCATTCTGCAACATTGCACAACAAGATAGTTTTATCGTCTCTGAAAAAATAAAACAACTCATTCAGTTTAGACACCTTTCATTATTGGTTAATGCCATTTCATTAACAATCACTGAAAAGTTATAAAAGAGCAATTTTGCACAGTTATTAGATTTCTGTAATGAGGAAGATATCACCTAAGAATGAGGAATTATCATGTGAGGTAATTCTATCAGCATTATATATATATATATATATAATGTGCATTTTCATAAAGCTGGCCATGTAAGAACCAAATCAATAGGATGACACATATTGAAAAACATCCTGGACTGGAAAACTGAATATGTTCTGGGCCTGCGGATAGCTACATATAGCCTGTGGAAGTCTTACTATCTGCAAGTAAAAATCATTCATTATGTTGCTTTAGTGCTTTTTTTCCTTACCTTTATGTTTTCAACATTAGCACTGATAAAGGGTAGATAAACAGAAGGAGAGAGAGAAAAAAATATTGAATTTCAAACACTATTTAAGTCATATTTGTGAAAACATTTTACTTCACTTCCTATAACTCTACAGAAAATAACTAATAAAAATATTATAGTTAGAAATTTAAATTCTTTACATATTGGAATTCAGAATGAAGGATTTCATATCAATTACAGGAGCACCTGATAGCCATGACAACTGTAGAATGTTTTTATAAAAACCTGGCCAATATTTCACAGTGTAGATAAGTCCTAGTATAATAGGAGAAAAATGACTAATTGTATTGATTTAGAAATTTCTTCTTTATGACAGAAACTAATAAAAATGACTGAAAACAATTGAGTTGCTACCATTCTAATAAACTGTTGCCAATACGTTTTTTCCAATAGCACATCACCATTCCTAGAAATAAATATTCTAAATATTTTGACTTATTTCTTGTTTTTAAATGGAAAAGTACAAAGCTACTAGTCACAGAGAGTAATATAATTCTATTCTATATTCTAATAATGTAATTTATTTGAATGGCACAATGCATTTTATCTGTTTTTTTTTATTCTGTACAATAAATTCTTTCCTTCCTTCTTGTCTTTCACACCTTCTTTATCTGTTCCACAAAAGAAATTAATGTTAAGGTAAATTTGTCTATAGCAGAATATTCTATTTATTAATTGATTTCAATTGCCAGGTTCAAATTGAGAAAGATATTCTATTTAAACTCATGAGTATTTAATTGTAATATTAATTTCACTAGTAAAGCATTTTCATATGAGTACAAATACTTGATTAAGTGATCTACAAACTATATGTTGTATATTTGTTTTCCATTGATGTCCTAAGACACATTTTGTACATGACTGCTTAAAAGAAATTTTAAAAATTTAATGCATTTTGAATCTGTGTGGCTCACGTAACTAAAGCACTAACTGATATTTTATTCGTTATACAACTTAGCAGGAAATATTGAAAATGTTGGTGGCTATTGAGTGCTTTATAGCAAGCAAGCTGGTATTACCTAGTCTTTCTAACATATTCTACTTTTTAGTACTGTGTAAATACTATTTCCTGATCAAATGTTCAGCTTTACTGGGATAAGTGGAAGCACTGGTCATTCAATCAGATTTCAGCAACCAAATTCACATTTTGCCTTTTTTTTTTTTTTTCCAGAGATACCTTATAGTTAGCCTTATGCAAAGATGGAAAAATCTTGTTCATCCTGCTCTCAAACTTGGCCCTGACAGTCTGTTTCCTGACGTTATGGGGAATCTTGTTAAGTTATTGGAAGCTACAGTTCTGTATCACATTACTTAACACGGTGTAAGAGGTTCAGAATGCTTCCTTTCCTTGCCTTGCTCTAAGAGTTTCTCATGATATGCAAGTTCAAATTTTTGTTCAGTTTTTACATGTTACAGAAAAATAAGGTCTAAAACCTGCTAGATGAGAGTGGTATCCTCCATACTCCAAGTTTCTCAAGATATCCATGTCTCATTTAATGAATAATCACAATGAAATCAAATGACTTTGTTACCTTTCTAAGAAAATTACATCCTTCTGAATGCATATGGAATGGGATGACACTTCTTAGTAAAGGCAGATCAATAATATTTTGCAGATAATTTTCACTTATATTCAATTATTATAGAAAACACGTGCCAGCTGGTTCATGTTCTGGTAGGTAGGCAGGGGTAGAATAGGACAGAATCCATTTAAATCCATTTAAATTAGCATACTCTCTGATCATACTAAAGTCAAAAGTGTGGCATGGGATATAAGCAAAAGCAAAGTGTTATTCTGGATATTTGTCTCATATGAAACTCCACTATAGCTGCAGGAACAGGAAAAAAAGCTGCCTGACTTTTTAATGAATTCTTCTTTAAGCTTTTAAGTGAACTAGGAGGTAAGACTGGTACACAATAGCCACCTAAAGTTGGTTGACATTCAAGGAGCACCTCCTCCAAGCTCAGGAGCAATGCATCCCGATGAAGAGCAAGCCAGGCAAAAATGTCAGGAGGCCTGCATGGATGAACAAGGAGCTCCTGGACCAACGGAAAATAAAGAAAGAAGCCTACAGATGGTGGAGGAAAAGACAGGTAGTCTTGGAGGATTAGAGAGATATCCGAGTAGCCAGGGATGAGGTAAGGCAGGCTAAAGCCCTGATGGAATTGAATCCGGCCAGGGACATCAGGGGCAACAAGAAAAGCTTCTATATGTACATCGGGGACAAAAGGAGGCCCAGGGAGAATATAGATCCTCTCCGGAAGCTAACAAGTGACCTGGTTACCCGGGACATGGAGAAGGCTGAGGTGCTTAATGATTTTTTTTCCTCAGTCTTCACCAACCAGGGCTCTAGTCATGCCACCCAAGTTGCAGAAGGCAAAAGCAGGGACTGGGAGAATGAAGAACTGCCCACTGTAGCAGAAGAGCAGGTATGGGAACATCTAAGGAACCTGAAGGTGCACAAGTCCACAGGACCCAATGCTATGCATCCTCGGGTCCTGAAGGAACTGGCGGATGAAGTTACCAAGCCGCTGGACATAGTATTTGAAAAGTCATGGCAGTCTGGTGAGGTCCCTGATGACTGGAAGAGAGGGAACATAACCCCCATTTTTAAAAAGGGGAACAAGGAAGAGCTGGACAACTACAGGCCAGTCAGCCTCACCTTTGTGCCTGGCAAGGTCATGCAGCAGATTCTCCTGGAAACCATGATAAGGCACATGGAGAGCAAGGAGATGATTGATGACAGCCAACATGGCTTCGCTAAAAGCAGAACATGCTGGCCAACTTGGTGGCCGTCTATGACAGGATTATAGCATCGGTGGACAAAGGACGATCATCTACCTGGACTTGCGCAAGGCATTTGACACTGTCCTGTATGACATCCTTCTCTCTAAACTGGAGATGCATGGCTTTGACAGATGGACCACTTGGTGGAAAAGGAATTGGCTGGATGGCTGAACTCAGAGAGTGGTGGTCAACAGCTCAACGTCCAGGTGGAGACCTGTGATAAGTGGCATTCCTCAGAGGTCCGTTTTCGGCCTGATCCTGTTCAATATCTCTGTGGTGACATGGACAGTGGGATAGAGTGCACCCTCAGCAAGTTTGCAGATGACACCAAGCTGTACAGAGCGGTCGACATGCTGGAGTGGAGGGATGCCATCCAGAGGGACCTGGACAGGCTTGAGAGGTGGGCCCATGCTAACCTCATGAAGTTCAACCAGGCCAAGTGTAAGGTCCTGCACATGGATCAGGGCAATCCCAAGCACAAATACAGTCTATGTGGAGAACGAATTGAGCGTGGCCCTGAGGAGAAGGACTTGGGCATGCTGGTTGATAAGAACCTCAACATGAGCTGGCAATGTGCACTTGCAGCCCAGAAAGCCAACCACATCCTGGGCTGTATCAAAAGAAGTGTGGCCAGCAGGTTGAGGGAGGTGTTCTGCTCTGTGTTCTGCTCTCATGACACCCCACCTTGTGTGCTGAGTCCAGCTCTGGAGCCCGCAACTTAAACTAGTTAGAGGGAGTCCAAAGGAGGGCTACAAAGATCATGAGAGGACTGGAACACCTCTCCTATGAGGACAGGCTGAAAGTGTTGGGGCTGTTCAGCGTGGAGAAAAGAAGGCTCTGGGGAGACCTTACAGTGGCTTTCCAATACCTAAAGGCAACTCATAACAAAGATGAGGAGAAACTCTTTAACAGGTCCTGTTGTGAAAGGATGAGGAGTAATGGTTTTAAAATAGAAGGAGGTAGATTCAGACTAGATATAAGGAAAAAATTTTTTACACTGAGGGTGGTGGAACATTGGAACAGGTTGCCTAGAGAGGTGGTAGATGTTTCACCCCTGGAAACATTCAAGGCCAAGTTGGATGGGGCTTTGAGCAATCTAATCTAGTTGAAGATCTCCCTGCTTCTTGCAGGAGTGTTGGACTACTTGACCATTAAAGATTCCTTCCAACCCAAACTATTCTATGATTCTATAAATATTTTATTAAGTAGATATATTATAAAAATACTCTGCAGTATTTGGAGATTTCAAAAAATTATAGGGGGTACGGAAAGTGTGACATTACCGAGTCAAAAAGCTTCCATAGGAATGCAGGGAGAACAGTCTCTATACTCCTGGAAAAATGATTCAAGGTGAACTCATAGTTGTAATTCTGAGTCATAGTTTTGAAGTTCATAACATCCTTAGGAACAATCCCTAAATATCTAAAAGAAAAAAAAAATTAATAGAGAGAAACAGGTTCAAAGGAACAATTTTCACCTATATCCTTCATGTTCCATATTCATTTTAATGTTCTTCTTTTTATTTTTTTTTTTTGCTTTATTTTTGTCTTCAAATCGATCTTGTTCCTTCTGTCAGCAAGTTCTTACTCTCATCTCTTTCTTTAAACATCACTCACATCCTTTTTGAGGGCTCCCTTGCTTTTTCTGCCTTATTTTTACTTTCCTTTTATGTTTCCTTTTCTTTCTTTCTCTTCTAAATCTTTAGCCAATCATCTTACAAGTCACCCAGCTGTGCATATCCCTCACTTCAAATTCATTGTAGCTGGAATACTTCCCAGAATCAGTGGGTGTATAGATGTGTTTATAGAAAGGAAAGGAGTGAATGAGCTCAGTATGTTTTAGAAGAAATGCCAGTTCTTTTTTTCAATATTCCAGTGTCCTGTATCAGAGACAATAAGAATCAGCTTTATTTAACAAATGGGAAGCCATAGGGTTACTGAGATCTCCAACATGAAACTAAAGTCTGTAACTGATCTTTCTTTCACTTTTAGCTAATAATTACTTTGCACACCACAGAAACTTGTGATCAACTTACCGTGCGTGTGAGATTGCTCTTAACTTCTTGTTTGGCTGTTTGTTGCCTGAAACATACTCATTCCCATCTATCATTTTATTTTTTAAAATAGTCAGCTCACCAACAAAAATAAAAATCTGCTTGTGAGTGTTTAAAAAAGCAAAAAATCTGTAGGTTTTGCCTAACAGTCTATTGCGTAATAGCAAACTATTTCCTTTTTTTCTGCTCAAGTCTGAACTTCTGTTCTCCCACACATTTGGTCTGCCTACACATGTAACAATTACACTGGGAAAGGGAGCTTGTCTGCTTTCTGTGACATTATGTAGGGAATAAGGACAACCATCAAATACACTTATTTATCCAAATAATGGAGACATTTGCAATTGTCCTTGTAAATTATTATAAAGTAAATGCTGACAGAGCATTACAGGAAGGGATCTCCTATAGTTTCTGGGATATTTTAAAGGTAATATTAAGTTTTGTCAGCAATTCCAATTCTTGTTAATGAATCCCATTTTTTTAATATTTTTTTTTCTTAAAACAAACTCTTTCTTCTATGCTTTTACAGTTGATAAGTAATTAATACTAAGATAGAAACAGTCAATGAGATTTTGCATTTACTGGGAAAAACGCAAACCAGAAAATTCTACTTGCAATCTAGCTGTTATTTTATGTGTGTGTTTCTGCATGTATATCTGTTTGATTTTCCTTTGCTATTTGGTAATTGGTTTTGTCTACATTTTTAAATGTGAAAATTATTGCAATATAACATCACTGTAAGAGGTAGATACAAATTTCAGACATTCATAGCAAGCTTTTTTTCCTAAGTATCACATTATTGCAAAGAGATAGTAAATATAATAATAATTATGTAAGAAAAGCAGCCTAAACTCATGAAAACAAGCAACACAATCTCAAACACAGTATTTGCTTTTAATAAATGAAGCAATTGTTAAAAAATCTTGGCTGTTAATACAGTAATACCTTACATTTTTTACTCTTGAAAAACTAGTCAAGGGGCAAGGCTTTTCAGAGTTATGCATATTAAACCCCATAAAATCACCATTTAAGCAAACAGACAAAGTCAAAAAAACAAGTTCATCTGACAAATATCAACCCTACAGTGAAAAACATCCACTTTGTAATTTCCAAGGGTATACATATATGCAATGTGCAGACGTAGCCACTAATGCATGGTGTTTAATTATGATACCGTCTTAATTATTATTACATACACACACACACATATTTTGAGGAAAAGGTTATGAATTTCTATAACAAGAGTTGAAAAACTATTGGAATTGTTTGTTTGTTTGTTTGTTTGTTTTTATGATGAGTTCAAGTTCATGTTCAGCTGTAACTAAAGCCTTCCTGGATTAGATCAAGAAACATTCAATAACTGGTTGGTTACAGCTGTTGGTAATGGCTGATGTTGTCTCAAGAAAGTTTCTGTAACTAGCACTTATATGAGAAATTTAGTTTCATTCATTTGGACCATTGAATACAAGAAATTGGTGATAACTGAAAGCGAGTATCACAAGTCATATTTTGAGAATGCTTTATTATCATAAGGCTGAAGCTGAAATAAAGTTGCAAGCATTTAAGGGATTGGAATGTATCTTAAGTGTATATTACAGCAATATTATAGCAATAGTATTTTTACTAGATATGAGCATCAGAAATCACATACTTAAGAAGAAATAAGTGAAAAAGGAAATCATACAATTGATAAAACCAGAAAAGAAAGAAACTGAGCACTCACGGCTCATGTTAACATGAGAATTAATATGTCATGTTTGTTCAGTGCTTATACTTCTTTGATAAAAAGATAACTAATAAGAATGATCAATATTAACACTTAGATGAATGTATTTTATGCAGTAGGACCAGAAATGAAAACTTACGGCATTGGTTTTTTTTATTGTTTTACTAGTACTATTTAAATTTCTAAAATTTTTCAGTTTCACTAACATTTGCATAATTTAAGATTACCTCCTTCATATTGAATCTTTGCAGTGAGAACACCTGAAAATGCCAATTCAACACTCCTTGGAGTTGCTGGCATGGACATGTTAACTGGAGCCAACTGGTACAGCTCATACCTTGATAATTTTGAATCCTTCAGTGCTTTAGGAGAGCATTCATCTCCCTTCAACAGCAACCTGTGCAAGTGAATATAAAAATAGTCCATTTTTCTCTGACTGGGTGTCAGAAAGAGATGAGTACTATTTTGAAGAATTTTTTTGAGCTGAGAAGATTTAAAATCCATTTGTTTTCTATATCAGTAAGAATCAGAATTTTTTTTTTCTGTACTATGTCACGGTTGACTGTTTTCCATTTGACATTTCACATTGACATCCTCTCTTCGGTTTGTTAATTTCTGAGAATACCTGCTAAAGTTAATATCTCACGGGTTTACTTCCTAAATTATTTTCCACAATTTTCCACACTTTCCACTCAAACCCTATCGACCCTGATGCTGATTTTGAGTCTTCCAGATGACAAGTCAATCTGCTATAAGATCTCTGTGGAAGATCTCTGATAGTAAAACATTTTGAAATTGCCAATTTGTCAGGCTTCAGAGCAGCTGTTAGTTCCTGTCAGCTGTAAGAACCTATATCAATTTATATTCACGCACCTGAAGATCTTGCCATGGTCTTGGCAAGCATCCTACAGTTCTAAAATCTGTTCCAGTAGGCTATAAATTTAATGTAATCTACTAGATCAACCTATCATAGTTTCCTGCTATTTCTTTCTATGTACTTGTTGCTTATATCTAATGCTTTTACCAAAAGGCAAGCAACTATCCATTGTTTCACCACATTATTGGCTACTAGTCATCACAAAGAAATGAACTGAATTCAGAAGTTACATCTTCTATCTCTTTCATTTTTTTCATTATGTCATTTTCTTTTCTACCTTACAGGCCTTTCTGGATTTTCCTTTTCTCTATGGTAAATCAGATGGTCCTTTGATGGCCTTTATCTTCAGTAGCAAATTGCACCACTTTCACAATGACTCTTCCTTTGCTTGTTTTACAGAGTACAGATGAATGTGTTTAATAAAATATTTTAAAATTCCATTGCAATAGTCTTCAGAATAATTTACCATAAGCAATGAACTAGGTATTTATTTTGAGTATCAGTATATCATACTGGCCTCAGCTTTTACCCTCAGAAAATAAGTCTGTTTCTTCAGACTCCATTCCGTATCACACTATGTATGCTGAATACAGTTTTAGCAATACAGAGCCAGATTTGGATGCAGATTCAGACACCTAGGTTTATGTCATAGTTTAGCCTCAGTCGGGGCCAGTCTATGCAGTCTCTCTCTCACTCCCCCTACCTTCCCTCTTACCGGGCTTAACATTATCTCTACTACCTTCCTCGCCATGAGCGGCACAGGGGGGAAGAAGGAATGGGGGTTATGGCCAGTACATCACACATTTTACACTGCTGCTTCGTCACTGGGGGAAGAACTTCTTGCATTCCTCCCCTGCTCCATCGTGGGGTCCCTCCCACGGGCCACAGTCCTTCATGAAACTGCTCTGGCGTGGGTCATCTCTTCCACGGGGTGCAGTCCCTCCAGAACAGCTGCCCC
Organism: Tetrax tetrax; assembly: GCA_009806455.1. Classification (NCBI taxonomy): domain Eukaryota; kingdom Metazoa; phylum Chordata; class Aves; order Otidiformes; family Otididae; genus Tetrax; species Tetrax tetrax. The sequence goes on from WHYT01013207.1 coordinate 66,112, forward strand.
AGCAGGCCCTCCATGGGCCACAGCCTCCTTTGGGCATCCGCCTGCCCCGGCATGGGGTCCTCCATGGGCTGCATATGGATCTCTGCTCCTCCATGGACCTCCACGGGCTGCAGGGGGACAACCTGTTCCACCATGGTCATCACCACAGGCTGCAGGGGAATCTCGGCCAGGAGCCGCATTACTCTTCCCCCTCCTTCTTCAGTGACCTTGGTGTCTGCAGCCATTCCTCTCACAAGAAAAATTCTGCACAACAGGCAGGTAGACGCCTCTCAGGATCCTTTTTTCGTCTTGTTCACATCTCATCTCTCTGCTTCTTGCAGCCGAGTCAGGCCCAGTCGTTCGCCCATCGGGAGGCCAGAGGGTGAGGCCAGCAAGGCCCACAAGGCTCACACCTTCCCCTCTCTGCCCCTGCTCAGCTGCTTCACATCTTCTCTTCTTTTTTTTTCTGTTTTCCCCTTCTTAAATACGTTATCACAGAGGCATTATCACGGAACATTCTGCTACCAATTGTCTCGGCCTTGGCCAGCAGCGGGTCTGCCCTAGGCCCGGCTGAGTCCACTGAACAAGGTGGAGAAACTTCTAGCAGCTCCTTCCAGAAGCCGCCCCTCACTAAACAAAACCAGAACAATTTGTAATGTTGGCATCTCTAGATCAGATAGAGCTTGATCCATTTGCCCACACATTTCTAGAACTAATTCAGCTGTCTTTTTCTATCCTGGCCTTCAACTGCTACTCCAGAAAGCATCCTGTAAAAATAACAAATATCACTACGTTTCTATGCTGAAAATGTTGAAAGCTGTAAATATTGTCTGAGGTTTTGTGCCATCTATTTATTAGTCTTGATTAGGCCCTGTTTTCTGAAATTCTGTTTCTACTGTTAAGGTGAGTGTCCTTCCACTACATTTTACAAAGTCTTACTTGAGCATCTGGAACTCTGATTCTCTATAGTTTGTTTTAACTTTCTTAACAAACACTAAGAAGGGGAAATTTCTGCTTATGTGAATAAGTTTCTTCTTTGTAATTCACTAAATTTTTCTTCTCTCCTTGAAAGCATGTGAACTTTGAGGGAGTAATTCCCCTATGTAGCTACCTGTCTAGGTGAAATGACTACCTTTACTTCCTTCTGGTGTAGTCACGTGACTCTGTGAACTGGGCCTATTAGAAAAACATCACATAGCATGAAACTAGCAAAAAAAGGTTGTGAGAGTTGGCATAGTACTTTTGTTGTTTTTTTTTTTTTCCAAAAACATGAATAAAAATTAGTCTTAATCAAAATTAATGGCAAGTCTGTCTGCATGGTCCCATTGGCCCCACAGGACACCCAGGCAGAGCCATTTGAATGTCAGTTAAAGGAATCCTCTGGGAAAACACTGCTTTAGAACTGCTTTAGAGTCTTTAACTTCAGAATAATGGATCTTGCTTTGGACCTCAGTATCAGTATAAAGGTACATGAAGTTTTTTCTGGCTTCTTAACTTTTTCTTGTAACTTCCAATATTGTGAAATATAATGAATTTCTGTTGTGACTGCATATAGTGAAATTCATGTTCTATGTTTAGTTTTAGAACTCTTACTAAATTAATATTCTTAAGAAAAGACAGAAAAAAATGAAACTGTGAAAATTAACAGTTTACATTATGATATACCTGATTCAGGTCTGCTGGTTAACACATGCAATTGTAAACATTTTACATTTACCAAAAACTGTACGTTTTGTTTTAGTTAAAAAAAAAACCAAGACATAAATCTGCTGTAATAGCACAATAGCAACCCTTTAGCTGTTTAATTATCAGCTAGCAAGAATTCCTGTTCCAGTACTGAAAAAAAAATCACATAAAACCTCAGACTTGCTACTAATTTGTTCTACAGAAAGAAGAAGAAATAAGATTTATGAAGAATATATAATTGGGCAACTACATTGTATTCTGGTGTCAGATTTTTTTTGAATTAAAAATACTATTGGTTTTAGTTTTATGAAAGTCCTTTGTTTGTGTTTTAAATGCTGTAATGGAAGTAGATAGTACCAACTCTCAATAACTAGAATGGACTGGACACATTCCAATTTGTCTCCTATCACTCATGCCTCAGAAAGAATACAGGAATATGCATAGATTTTTGAAGGTATCCCAGTTCTGTTCCTAAAAAATCAACGGACAGCCCCCGTTCAATGACCAGCCCATGAAAAAGGAGCTTAAAAGCAAATTAAACTACAGCCATATGTCTGGTCCGAGGAGTCCTCCAGCTTGAGACTGGTTCTCCTCACCGATCTCAAAACCCTTATCTTTCTGCTTATCCCCTAACCCTACGCTGCACAGTTCTTCTAGAAAACATGCTTCTAAAACTATGTACACACTGTCAGAGGGCTGGAGCACCTCTCCTGTGAAGACAGACTGAGGGAGTTGGGTGTGTTCAGGCTGGAGAACAGAAGACTCTGGGGAGATCTGACAGCAGTCTTCCAGTATCTAAAGGGGGCTTATAAGAAAGATGGGGACAAATCTTTACCAGGGTCTGTTGTGATAGGACAACGAGTAATGGTTTTAAATAGAAGGAAGCAGATTCAGTCTTAGAAACTTTTTTTTTTTTTTACAATGTGAGTGGTGGAACACTGGGGCAGGTTGCCCAGAGAGGTGGTGGATGCCCAATCCCTGGAAATATTCAAGGTCAGGTTGGACAGGGCTCTAAGCAACCTGATCTGGTTGGAGATGTCCCTGCTCCTTGCAGGGGGGTTTGACTAGATGATCTTTAAAAGTCCCTTCCAACCCAGACTGTTCCATGATTTTATTATTTCCTGTGCCCCATAGACTATATCAGCATCAACAATCTAGTTCTGAGGTTTTCTCAGGTTACCTGAGTACAGGAAACAGGAAAGAGAGACTTGAAAATGTACAGTAACTAAACATGACATGCTTTAAAAAGCCAAAATAGCATTCTGAATGATGCACTATAATTTCTGGAGCACAGATGTCAGATGGTTTCCTTGTGAAGTTCCTTCCTGTGCAGGAAGCCAGTACTGGCTTTACAAAATGTGTAAAACCTCTCCAAGTCCTCAGGATACAGTTAAACAAATTTATGTGGTGCCTAATCTCTGTGCCAGACTGTCTTGGTTTCAGCAGGGATGGAGTTAATTTTCCTCTAGGTAACCAGTGTGTTTTGGATTTCATATGAGAAGAATGTTGATAAAACACCCTGATGATATGAGTTGTTGTGAATGAGACCAAGGACACTGTCCAGCTTTCCAAGTCTTGCTGATGTGCAGATGTGGGAAGCTGGGAGAAAGACAGACAGAATAATTGACCCAAACTGGCCGAAGAGAGTATTCCATGCCAGAAACTTCATGCTCGGTGTACAAGTGGGGGTTCGCCAGGGGCGGGTATCTGCCTTCCTGGCATCCATCTTTCTCTCTTGTTCGCTGGCATTGTTCCCTCTACCTTGCTGGCCCCCTTTTTGCTCCTTTGCTTGCTGCTCAGTTTCATTTCCGTGATCGCTGCTTGGGATGGGCTGTATCGGTCACTGGGACATCAGGTGGTGAGAAAACATACATTGTTCATTTTGTATGTTTTAATATCCTTATATTCTGTTACTATGTAGTTTTCCTTTGATATTTTAGTAAACTGTCTTCATCTCAACCCACAAGTTTTCCTTCCTTCCCAATTCTCCCCTAGCGGGATGGGGAGGGTGAGGGAGAAACTGTGGTAACTCAGGCTAAACCCATCACACAGACCTTTGTGTGGGAAAGTGTTCTACCATGGAGAGGAAAGTACTGTCTGATACTTACTTACAGCCTCATGCTACAGCAGGACACCAGAATAATGTAATAATTTGGATGTGAGCTGACAAAACAACAAATGACTGACTGGAAAAGTTTTATTCTTACTAAAATCATGTGTAGGGAAAAAAAAAAAAAAAGACATAAAAGTTATGTATGTCTGTTGCAACACAGACATCCAGTAAAAGAAACCCAACAAACAGTGAAACCAAAAAAACCACATTTATTTAAGAATGAAGACATGACTAAACAAATGTCAGGCAAAACTACATAAGCAGGAAAGATTTTTCTCCACTTATTTATAGTTATAATTTATCATTACTTATTATGTTTCTTCAGATCTTTTTGCTATTATCCACCTGTGCTACTCCTTCAAGTAAAAAATCTTATCATGTATCTTAACAGATTTCTTAATATCTAACTTTCACATCCACCTGCAGTTTTCCAGGGACCTCAAGCCACACACCAAAGGTAATTAATTTATTTTGTTTTCCCCTTCTTCTTTCCATTCTTCATCCACCAGAAATAAGTACAAGATTCATTAGGTATAAATCTTAGCCTTTATTGAATTTAACTTATTAAATTATTGAAAGTTTATTACATTTCTTGATACCTATCCCACTGCATCTTGCCTGTTTTATTTTGTACTTAGTACTATTTCACAATTATCTGATGTCACATCCACAGATGTATGCATACCAAATAGATACTGCTTCGAACTATTTAACTTTTAAAGATTTATATTGCAAATAATGACTTGAAATTTCAAGTCTTAACATTCTTGTTTTGAAAATATGTAATTGCAGTGTAACATTTCAGAGCAAAAAAAAAAAAAACAAACAACCAAAAACAACAAACCATGGTAAATCTCTCTTAATTAATTCTCATATCTTTTTCATGGCATTAATGTGACCATTAATGACGTGGAGGTGTGAGGTAGAGTCTGTTTATGACATAGAACTTTGTCTTTTTTGTCCTTCTTTTGACTTTCATTAGAAGAATAGCAGGTAAACATTAACTGTAGTTTTATTTCCCTCAGAATTTTGTGACAAAAAAGGAAACTAGTCAAATATAGTATCAACACTCACGGCTAAACATGCATGAAACAGGATTTTTCAGTCTAAATATAACAAAGTTTTCTCAGAAGCTGATGAGATTTTTGGGAGAATTTGATCCTGCATATTTTTTTTTTTTTTAATTCCAATAAATGTTCTTAGTGCTTCAGACAATCTTTTTTTTTTTTCCCATTTGTTTTCCATATATAGCATTTAGCATTTTTCTAGATTTCAGACATACAGATGTAAACTAAGCTTTCTTCTTGTGCTTTATCCAGCAGGGAAATAAATTTCATGGCAACAGATACTGCTGTTTTAAACACGTGGTGGGTCACAAAAAATATAGTATTCCAGGATAAATAAAAGCTACTTATTCAAGGACAGACATCTTTCCCAAGGAGAATTAAAAACAATACTAGTCAATAGAAGTATCTTATTTGCTTTCAGATTTTAGGCAGAATTAACCTCTGTTATAGATCCTTTTAAAGCCCAGTACAATTTAGTAGTTAAAATATTTTATAACAATTTTCCTATCCATTATAAAATGAAATATATCTAGAGCAGTTGTTTTGGTTTTGTTTAGTGAGGGGGGGCCTAGGGTGGTAGCTTCTGTAGGAAACTGCTAGAAGTCGCTCCCCTTTGTTTAGTGGACTCGGCCAGGCCTAGGGCGGTCCCGCTGCTGGCCAAGGCCGAGCCGATTGGGAGCAGAATATCCCATGATAACGCTTCTGCGATAATGTATTTAAGAAGGGGAAAAACAGGAAAAAAAAAGGGAGAAGAGAAGATGTGAAGAAGCTGAGTGGGGGCAGAGGTGCAGAGGGGGAGGCGCGGGCCTCATGGGCCTTGCAGGCCTCACCCTCTGGCCTCTCTCCAGGCAGCCGACTGGGCCCAACTCAGCCCAGCCTGGCTGCAAGAGGTGGAGAGGAGATGAGATGGATGATGTGTAGAGATCCTGAGAGGCGTCTGCCAGCCTGTTGTGAAGAACTTTTCTTGTGAGAGGAACAGCAGTAGACACCAAGGTCAGTGAAGAAGGAGGGGGAGGAGTAATGTGGCTCCTGGCCAAGATTCCCCTGCAGCCTGTGGTGACGACCATGGTGGAGCAGGTTGTCCCTCTGCAGCCCGCGGAGGTCCACAGAGGAGCAGAGCTCCACCTGGAGCCCGTGAAGGACCCCACACCGGAGCAGGTGGATGCCTGAATGTGGCTGTAGAGGGCCCGCTGGGGCAGCTGTTCTGGAGGGACTGCACCTTGTGGAAGAGATGACCCACGCCAGAGCAGTTTCATGAAGGACTGTGGTGTATGGGTGGGACCCCACACTGGAGCAGGGGAGAAATGTGAGGAGTTCTTCCCCCAACTATGGAGCAGCGGCGTAAAACAACGCGTGAGAAACTGACTGCAACCCCCATTCTTTCTTCCCCCCTGTGCCTCTCGAGGAGGGAAGGTAGTAGAGATAATGTTAAGTTTGGGAAGAGGGAGGGGTGGGGAGAAGTTACCTTGTTCTCTGTCTCATTATCCTGCTGTTTTTAGTAATAAATTAATAGTTTTCCCCAAGTTGAGTCTGTTTTTCCTGTAAGGGTAACTTTAAGGAGTTTCTCCCTGTCCTTATCTCAAACCTCGAGCTGTTTTTTCTTATATCATCTCCCCCTGTTCTCTCAGAGGGTGGGGGGAGTGAGAGAGAGACTGCATAGTCTGGTCCCGATTGGGGCTGAACTACAACAGCAGTGTATCAAGGATCCATAAAGTTTTAAGTATTTCTTTTCTAAATAACTGTTAAGACTGGTAGCAGAGAGCAGAGATTCTGGAAGCAACGCTGAAGAGCACTAAATCGTATGGTTCAACTACATAGAAGGGTTGAACAGTCTAGTTTTCTCAGGTTTAGGTGAACAGTATCTGCTAACCAATATAAATTCTAATTCTATTGATTTCTAAGTCTTATTCCTCTCTCTATAAACCTTATCAAAGCATCACTGCTCAGAAGAACTGGACATGAATAAATTCTGTTCACTGTACTTTGGCTCTGTTGTGATTTTGAGTGCCACCTCTGAGTCAAAATTAATGAAATATCGTTATTTTAGAAACATGAACAGTTTGCAGTTGCCTGAAACAGGTTATTTATAAGCAGGAGTCAGCATAGTGAAAATACACTCCACTGGTGATCCACTTGTTTCTTGCTTCAAAGGGAGAGAAGATTTACCCTTATAATGACATCTACCTCCAGCCTTAGCTGTAATCAGCAAAAACATAATAGGGCAAATGGCAGTAAGCACCTCCTACTTTGACTCAGTAGTTGTTCACTGTTTCCATACTTAGATATAAAATCATTAAACATGTATTTTAAATTCCAGTGTATTAGAATATTGATTGTAGCTGAAGAAGCCCTGAAAAACAAGTCAATGTATTTCTGAGTTGTTGAATTTGTGTTGGAAGTGTTCTGAATACAAGCCAACAGCTTTAACAAAGTCAAGTTTCTTGAAAATAGTTTAAACAAAAATTTAAACAAAAATTTATTTATATCAATGGGAAAATAATCATTACTGTTACTGTTTACACCAAAAATCTGATTTGAAAGTAAACTTCAGAAAAGTGGTACAAATATTATGAAACAGTTCAAATAGCTTAAGTAGTGCATTTTTAACTCTCATCAACAAAATATCAAATAAAAATGGCTTGCAGGTGGATTTATGTACAGATTATTATAGATTTATGGAGCCAGAATAAGTCACAAAATTATAAACAAATCTGAAGGATGGTCTGGTACCATAGCACTTTAAGTGAAAGGCACTTAAAAACTGAAGTGAGTCTTATATGTCCTAGGTGCAAAGGAAAAGATAAGCCTCAAAGCTCTTTTGTGCGAAGTTAAGAGCACATATCAGAAGTCATTACCAAAAATTTACACAAGTGCAACAAAAAGCCTGTACATTATAGATGTACAAAATCAGAATGTGTGAGCATTTTACTTTCTACTTAGCATCTATCAACCTGTGGCTGCATACCTTAACACTTAAAGTGGGATCTAAAATGTAGACCGTGTTATACATTATGTCTTTAAATTTATTATGAAATAATAGTTTAAGCAGTAGCATTATGTCTTCACATTGAATCCTAACATAAAAGTTACTATTGAGTGACTTAATTCTAGCTGTGAGGGTTTATTTTGTTTTGCATTTCGAAGAGGTGCAAGGATAATTTCTATATTGAATATTTAATATTTTGAATTACTTGAATTGGTTAGGTCTGGCTATCAGGAAAAAATAGAGGAAGGTGAAGTGTGAAAAATTGCCATCTTTCACAGCTTTAAAATGTTGGCTCTGTTGTCTGGCATAATTAAGTCAACAGTCTGCTGGTCTGCTTCCAGGCACTTTGACAACAGTTCTCTCACTGCCACCAGTAAATTAATAGGACTGTGCTTTTCCCAAGGGGCACTGTATGCAGAATCAGAATTTTCTTGTCCTTTGGTCTGCTGCTGGTGAAGTGGTGATGGGAGGTAATGCTCAGTGGGTAGGAGCTGTCAGGTCATTTGCTCTATTATAGTTGGACCATTCACAGTATTATAGTTGGATGTGATAACACTTACACCCTTTATCGTCAGGGGTTTATTGTATCCCTGCTGTTAGCATTGTCTCTAAGGTAATAGACAACAGCTGGGAAGTGATTTTTTTTGCCACAAAGCAAGATGAGAAGAGAGTCTTTTTAGGTATTTGCAAGTTGTTGGGAGTGTTAGAGCTGCTTGATATTAATTGGTGTTTTATACACACTCATAAGATTTAATAAAATTCTTGATTTTAGTTTTGGCTCATACAGCTTTTCATCCCTGGAAGTTGGTTTTTTTGGTTGTTTTTTTTTTTTTTTAAGTCAGCTTTGTGTTGAAATTTAATTAAACTGAGTACTATTAGCTTTCATACAGACACTGACATGTCTGATCTGTTCACTGAAAACTATAGAAGAGTTTAAATTTATTTTTCATGAAAATGCATAGGAGTCCATAGGTTCTGGCCTTACCCCGAACTAGGAGAATAACTTTCTGTAACTAACATGACTGGGGTCAGGATTAGCACTTTCATTGTCCAAAGCTTTATTAGCAGAAATGGCTCAAGTAGAAGATGAAGACTGCCTACCTAGAAAGAAACCTGGCAGAAAAATAGCAGGGAGTCCAGATTTTACTGGAAGTTGCACTACTGAACTGGATAAAAGCCTTTGCCCAGCTACTTGTGGCAGAACCCAAGACAGTGAAGATGTTTGTAGTAGAAGCATGACAATTGCTGAAAATTGATTTGGAAGATTCAAAAATTCCTTAATCCATACAGGATTGTCATTTTCATTTAAGAAACCAATCATTAGGTGAAACCATTCTCTATTTTCTTTTTGCAAGTAAAAGGCCTACTTGAACAACTAATACTGGGCTAATAGGGAGCCAGTTGTCTTTTATACACTGGCAATCACATCAGTGTTAGGGTTGAGAGAGAAATAGCAAAAGGCAGGGCAAAGAAACAAAAAGAAAAGAAGTATTAATTTTTTTTTTTCATAAATGTCACTGTTAGTTAGCAGTGAATGTTGGCAATGTCAGCTGTTCTTTATTGTTTGCACAGGACTCCATTCACCACCTGGAACACTAATAAGAGTACAAATTACTAGTGAAAGAATGGTACTGCTCCTACACCTTCTGACAAAGAAGGTGGAATAAAAGGAACAGAATGATGTGACTTAAGAAAAAGAGTATTAAATTATGCACAAATTTCTTATTTGTTATTTAATATTCCCCAATAATAATAATTATCCAAAAAAACATTTAATCAGGGAAGCAAAATACTATATATTTACCAAAGCATAATTTGATATATATATGCCCACTTAAACAACAACAATAATAAAAGCACAAAACAAATAAATTGGTGAAGTCCTCACACTTACTTAGACTTTTATTTAATGATTTTCCCTTATTATATGCAGGTATGATGTTGTGCCATAATAGCCAATGTAATCAAATCTTTACATTTTCTATTCACATTTATTAAATTTTGAGCTTCATTTATCGGGATGCTAAGTTAAGAAAGTCATACAAATCTTGCTGTTTATTTTCTTATAGTGAGTGGGAAGGAACTCTAAATAATTAATCCATTTATGTTGGTTTTCCTAAACTGCATGTATTAACAACTCTTGCTTTTACAATTCTTCGTGTTTACTAATTTGTACAGGAATTTTGAATATATTGAAATTAAGTTTTGCCCTTAATGTGAAATAAAGAGAAAAAATGAAAGCATGAACATAGAGATAGTTAACCTCTGAATGCTCCCACGTATCTCCAGTCATTGTTATGATCAGTTTCTCTGGGCATTGTCCACTAACTATGCTCTAATTTAAAATACTGTTTTAAATCTAGAAAATATCTTCATATCAGTAAATAATTTGGCAAAAAAAAAATGACAATTCTAGCTGTAAACGCTCTCTAGATTTATGCAACACTTCATACCTCCTGAGTATAAGTATGTTGTTGTTGGAAACCTAGAGAGCCAGGGGAACTTAGTGAACAATCCAGACCGAATGGAATTGTTATGTTTTTGAGTAGCAGGCTTCAAGGACATCGATGAGGCCGCCTGTGAGATAGTAATGAATCTGCCTGTGAGAAAGTACTGAAGCGACCTGTGTGAAAATAATGATGCCGTCTGTGAGAAAGCAACAAAGCAACCTTGAAAAGAAGGAAAACAGCTGGTATACGTGACTGGGGGCTGATTGTGAAGCAGGGTGCAGGTGGAGAGAACCGTGCACGTGAACAAAGAGACTTAACGAATCATATTTTAGCTAGGAGCGTGTGCTAGAAGCGATGTAACCAATGATAGCTTTGCTTACCCTGCATGTATCTACAAAAGAGCAAAAGATATAATTAAACGTATGAGCAAAAGATAAATAAACGAAGTTCACCCATACCTCTATGAGGAATCGGTGAATATTCGGTTTAAGTCCTCCTACATGTTGTCATGTCACTCTTCTATGTATACTTCCTTGTTTAATTTGACCAAAACATTTGTTTCTTGTGAGCTTTGTTCAAAAGCGTATTAAGGCTGGCAAAAAGCCACATTTTTCTTTCCTTAAAAATGGCAAGTTTAGAGTTATTCAATTCATTGTGTTTTGGATTTGGTTTATAGGAATGCAGATGCCAATTCTAATGAGGTTCAGAAAGCCCAAGCTGCACATCTACTAAGTTCCAAGCAGATTCACTTTGATCACTTTGAGGGTTTTTCTTCCAGTTTTATGCATTTAAAGACAGAAAAAGAAAGGTCATTTTGCTTCCTAGAATATTCTCAGAAATCTCAGCTGGTCTCTGCTAATCCTCTGGGGTACTGGGTTTGAACCATCCCACTTTTCCTATCTAATCAGAAATAGAGCTTTTAACACATTGGAGAAGATCTGATGCAGATGCAGAGAAAAATGCAGGGAAGATTCATTACTTCTGCTGTACTGAGGACCCAAAATCCATGTTGTACTCACTGCGTCAGGGTTTTTTCTCCAGGGCAGCTCTAGTCCAGCCAGTCCCACAGAGTGCATGCCCATTTATGCCTGGAGTAGATTAGGTTCACTTCTGGAACCCATTTTTTAGTTCAGTTTTATCCTAAAAGAATCTAGTTCATGGGCTTCAAGACCTCTCCATGACGTAAAGAAAACACAGTAAGTAGAGATGATTAAATGGTTTGCTACCTAAGCATAAACCTGATCTAAACTAAACCACTAGTGTATACCTACTGTAACTTCACTGACATAGCCATGCTGGCTGAACCAGAAGGTCAGAGCCAAAGCTGCAAGAGTGAAACAATAAGCTTTGCTTAGCAGTGTCTCCAGGTGAGTAGAGAAGGAGCTGTGATTCTTCATAGATCACATTTCCCAGAATCACTCTGGGAAGTCATCATTAAACTTTTCCAGAAGGGTGTATATCTCAGATTTTTGAGTACACCTGAGATGTGCTCAGATGCAACCCTCCAAGCTTCCTTCCAAGTATATGCCTAAGACTGTAGCTAAATGAAAGATGGAGGATCTATATACTGATTCCTTCAAATTCACATAAAACTTTGCTGAAGTGAATCAGAGTAAGTTATTTAGTTAACCTTACTCACTAAAAGATTTTATTGTTTCATAATTTTAGGCAGCATATTATGACCTTGATTTTGACTTTCGTAAGAGCTTTCATGATTTTTTTTTCTAGTGGAAAACAACTGTGCCATATTCTGGCCCTTTGGACAGAGATACAGGCAGACAGAGAAGTTCTCAAGTCCTGTAATTACCTATACTCCTACATATCCAATCAAAATTAACTAGCACATCTTGGATTCAACTAATTGTAATGAGCTGATAATGATTATGAGTAATTTGTGGCCAGAAATTATTTGCTGGCATTATCAGCAGAAAATTAGAAATGCATTCTCAAATCCTCCAAGCCAGTCATAAACAATTTGTGAAGCAACAAAAAGTCAATGTTTCTTAACTATTTTCTTTGATGAAGTTTGTTGTCTTAGTTTGACTTACAGGCTTCTATATCCTGACTTAAAAAATCCATGGAGATTTTTAGATTGGACTACTGGAAATTTGCATTTATGTTTTGTTTTGGTTTGTTTGTTTGTTTGTTTGTTTGTTTTATCAATAGGATAGGACATTTTTTGCCATTTCAAGCCCTTTTAGTATGGTTGTAGATAAGATAGCCATAATTTTTCAATGCAGATAAGCAGTTTAATTACAGATAATCACATTTTTTCTAACTACTTGTCCTGTAATCACCAACACCACTTTTTAAAAAAGCTTATGACTACCTTTAATGTCTCATTTTTAGCCAGTTATTTTTCTAAAAACTATGCCTGTGTCCTCATTACTTTGGGGAAGGTTAGAATTCAGAGCCTGATCTAAACCCCGGTAGTCAGCTATGGGATTCTTTGGCTGAAAGGTGGTGTCCAGTTCTGAAACAATTGGTAATCTGGGGGAGAGACTGTTCAGCAGGGCCTGTTGCGACAGGAATAGGGGTAACAGTTTTAAAGTAGAGGGAGGTAGATTTAGATTAGGTATTAGGAAAAAAATTTTTACAATGAGGGTTGTAGAGCACTGGAACAGGTTGCCCAGACAGGTGGTTGATGCCCCATCCCTGGAAACGTTCAAGGCCAAGTTGGGTGAGGCTCTGAGCAACCTGATCTAGTTGGGGATGTCCCTGCTCATTGCAGGGGGGTCGGACTAGATGACCTTTGAAGGTCTCTTCCAACCCTAACCATTCTATGTTTCTATGATTCTATGATCTTTAAAAATATGTTACAAGGTCTGATTTCAAATGAAAAAACAATCAGCAGCACAGTGGAGTGACATAAAGACAACAGTTGCCTATTTTCTGATTACAAGTTTTTATCAGTCTCAGATACATCTGTATGTAAACATAGACTTGGTCTTCATTTAGCTTGATGGGTCTATCAGTATTTTTGCTACAAACCCTCTCGTGCTTTTTCATGAGATTGTTTTAATTGTCTATTGTTCCAGCCCTCATGGAATATATTTAGCTATTATGGGAAAATATATGTATTCTAAAAATTCCTAAGGAGGAGGTACTATTTTGGAATTTCTATTAAAATGAACTTGTTTGATTTGGGAAGTTTTGCAAAAAAAAAAAAAAAAAAAAGCTTGGACTGAAATTTTAGCACTAGGAAAGGAGTGAAAACAGATACTATTTGCAAAGCATCAAATTTAGGAGCACCAAAAAATCTTTTGGATTTTCAAGTGCAGCATACTGATGTTTGGAGAGTGGAGTGGATCTTCAAATATCGTATAGAAGATTAAGAACCCATTAAATAAAAAATGAAAAATAATAGCTGTTGTTCCAAAGCACTGATAAGCTATACATGTCAATGCACTTGACTTCATTGTCATTAGATAGGAAACAACTTTGACAAAGACATGGGACCGATTGGATTGGAGATGAGGGTTTTAACAGTCATAGCCTACCATAAGGATAGTAAGCAAATATTCTCATGTCAAACAACCAAAGCAACAATAAACTACTATGCTTCAGATCCAGGAAGTGGATGAAATATGAGTGATTAATCGATCCATGCCCTTCATATGGCATAACAACATATAATCTGTTAGAGAGAGATAAATTCATACCCATGTTTTACATGTTCTTTTTTTTTTCCCTGCCACTTATTTTTCTGTAACAGTATATTAAATTGTAGCTTTTCAATGATTTGCCTAAATGGAGTAGACTAACATCAACTGTTTTAAATTTATAGTGATTAAGAATTTCACTAGGACACTATCCCATTAATACTCTGTTTCTGAAACTATTCTTTGAAATCTCTTTCTGTTAAAAAATATTAGCTCTGTGTCCATCTTGTCTTAGCATCCTTATCAATTTCAAAGGTTATGCTACACCTTTAAAAAATCTGGGCCAGAGTCATGGTCTCTAAACATTTTAGTGGATCTTAAAAGCAAACTGATTGAAATAAGAGAATTTCTTATAAAGAACTGAGGAGTCACCTTTGGGAATTCCTTGTCCTCAATCAGCACTCATTTTGCTTTTAATCTCTGTTTTAACCCTTTGAATTATTAATATTATGTTTCTTTGCTTATGTCTTTTATTTTTGTATGAACATCTTTTTAATATAAATCTGTTATTGCTGCTGATTTTCATGAAACTTCTCTCTTTCAGACATTTGGAATGTTGTATGAAAACAGTGTGACTAAAAATTCAAACAGAAATCTGTATCTTTGGAGATTCATGCTAATAATATGAAAATAAAATTCAAGATATTTAGTCCAGAACAATATTTTCTACAAGAAGTTTAAATGCTATGTTGGCACTTCTTTCTTCTCATTTTTAGAAAGGTTCAAAGCCAAGAATGCATTGGCTTTCAGTAAGTTCAGTTATGAGTGAGTCTAGTCTATTTGCTTTTGGCTCTTCAGGACTGAGCAGGATCCAGTTTTTACTCTGTCACTTCTGAAGCAAGATATGCAAGAGAGAACTAGATGGTCACATCTCAGAAGATTGCTTTAAGATCGAGAATCACAGACCAAGGGTAGGCATAGCAGATACTTGCCATTTTGTTGTTTTATTTTGCTCAAAGTTCTATGGAAAACTGACTGGGGTGCAGGTGATTTCAGTGTACGAGGCATCATGGGACTCAGGATACAGCTAAAACTGAATACTGACCATGGCAGGTATAATCATAGAAGAGAATCATAGAACAGTTTGGGTTGGAAGTGACCTTTAAAGGATATCTAGTCGAACCCCTCTGCAAGGAGCAGGGACATCTCCAAGTAAATCATGTTGCTCAGAGCCCCATCCAACCTGGTCTTGAATGTTTCCAGGGATTGTGCATCTACCACCTCTCCGGGCAACTTGTTCCAATGTTCCACCACTCTTATTGCAAAAAAAAAAAAAAATGTTTCCTTGTATTAAGGCTGAATCTGCTTCCTTCTATTTTAAAACCATTATGCCTTTTACAACAGGCCCTGGTAAAGAGTTTGTACCCATCTTTCTTGTAGGCCCCCTTGAGGTACTGGAAGACTGCTGTAAGGTCTCCTCAGAGCCTTCTCTTCTCCAGGCTGAACAGCCCCAACTCTCTCAGCCTGTCCTCATAGGAAAGGTGCTTCAGCCCTCTTATCATCTTCGTGGCCCTCCTCTGGACCTTCTCCAACTGGTCCATGTCCTTCTTATGTTGGGGGCTCCAGAACTGGACACTGTACTCCAGGTGGGGTCTCACGAAAGCAGAGTAGAGAGGCAGAATCACCTCCCTCGACCTGCTGGCCATACTTCTTTTGATACAGCCCAGGATGTGGTTGGCTTTTTGGACTGCAGGCACATATTGCCGGCTCAACTTGAGCTTCTCATCAACCAGCACTCCTAAGTCCTTCTCCTCAGGGTTTACCCTCAATCCATTCTCCGCCCAGCCTGTATTTGTGCCTGGGATTGCTCTGACCCTGACCCATGTGCAGGATCTTGCACTTGGCCTTGTTAAATTTCATGAGGTTCTCATGAGTCCACCTCTCCAGCCTGTCAAGGTCCCTGTGGATGGCATCCCTCCCCTCCTCAACACACAGCTTGGTGTCATCATCAAACTTGCTGAAGGTACACTCTATCCCACTGTCTATGTCACTGACAAGGATGTTAAACAAGGCCGGGCCCAATACCGACCCCTGAGGCACACCACTTATCACCGGTCTCTTCTTTTATATCGAGTAGTTGACCACCACTCTCTGAGTTCGGCCATCCAGCCAACTCCTTATCCACCGAGTGGTCCATCCATCAAATCCATTCTCTCCAGTTTAGAGAGAAGGATGTTGTGTGGGACAGTGTCAAATGCTTTGCACAAGTTCATCTGTTTTCCTTATATCAAGATCTATAGTAACATCCTCAGAAAATGCAGAATGGTTGCTATTATAGCTGCATGGAATTACACCTGAACTACTCAAAGACAAAGTTTAGTATTTTCCTCTCTATTGACCTTAGTCTGGATTTCAGAGCTGAGATGATTTGCAGGAAGATAGTGAAAGTTGTGTCATTGAAATTTATCTCCTGATTTAACTCTTCAGAGAGGTCCAGGAATTGAATGACAGTCTCTGCCAGTGGCATTCTGTGCAAAAAATTGATATTTAAGTCTTCCAGGTAGAATCTTGTCAGAGGCTCTTAATTCTCCTGCAAGTACTGTAGCATTAATGAACATCTCACAGCCGTTTCAGTTACAGTTGGTTCATGGTGATGTGCTGTTCTATTTATGACCTGTTCATTTCAGCCAACACACAAAAACATTTGCTGAATGGAGAAGTATT
Source organism: Tetrax tetrax (assembly GCA_009806455.1). Classification (NCBI taxonomy): domain Eukaryota; kingdom Metazoa; phylum Chordata; class Aves; order Otidiformes; family Otididae; genus Tetrax; species Tetrax tetrax. The sequence goes on from WHYT01013207.1 coordinate 82,719, forward strand.
TGCTACCAGACAAATTATTTTAGCAGAACGTTAATAATGAAAAATCATGGGAACTTGGAGCCACACTCCTTAATCGTACTGACATTATGTAATGCTAATAACATTATTTTCCAGGCTAATGCTGTTATGTCAGAGCATATCTAATACGTGCAATTGGAGATTTGATATTTATTTATAATTTGCATTAAACCCTAAAGAAAAACTAAAAACATTTACAAGATTAATTCAAATTCACCACAGAAGAAACAAACTACTCGTGCATTCTTTACGAAATCAAAGGATGACATTTTCTGAGCTGTTGAACCTTACATATAAGGAAGTTATGTAACCTAGTAATGGAAAATGTTACATTCATTCACAAAAAACTTTTACATTATTTTTCAAAAAATATTAACTATTTAAAATGTTAATGACAGGAAACAACCAGGTCCATGATGTGCTGTACTCTTTATCTGCTGGGAAATGTGATAAGCTCTCTGTTTACCCATAGACTCTTTTCTTTTGTCCTTTGTGAGTCTTCCAGGGGCAACTGTCCACACATGGAGTATGTTTTATTTTTATTGATACCACTAGCAGCATCCTCCACTACACAGTTGCAGAAAGAGCTAGGCCTGAGTAGAGGACACCTGCAGAAGCTGAATGGCTACATAGCTCTTATGGGCTCAGACCACAACAGCCGTCTCCTCTCAGTGTCAGTAACCATCAGGCTTGACCTTGTATGAACCTTTTGAGAAGAACTACCTCAAACTTAATTTGACCATGCATGAAGAAGTTATATCACAATTTTCATGAATTTGTTAAAGCAAATCTGAAAAGACTTCCCAGTCTGGCAAACTTAGATTTTAAATGGAAGCACCGGACTGAGGACTAAAAGAAGAGTAATTTTTCTCACTGGATTGTCAGTAAAATACACAGCATGAGAGTTCCTACAAAATCTTAAAATGACATTAAAATTCTGCTTCCACTGTTCTGATAGTATAGGCCACAAAGGCCATGACAGTTTCTGCCAGTGAACCAACTGAAAGAAATAAATCTTTTATAATCAAAAGTGAGGATATGAGTAATGGAGGAAAGTAATTTCCTTCGTTTTCTATGTACCATGTAACAGTTATGTGAAATTAGACTTTGGGAACCATATGCTTATGTAATAATAGTTTACATATCATGAATAGTATCCATACTCTATCTAGAGCAGCATCATGCTTTTTCTAATGTCTTTTGTGCTATTTCTTAAGTTTGCATTTGAGTGATCATTAAGAATATAGAACAGCTGGTCATGTCTGATAAAGATGAATGTATGTTTCTTTATATTGTGCCCTCTTGGTAATTTAGGAAGATATTAGCTACAAAGAAAAGAGGTATTTGGAAAATAATTCAGAAAATAACATTTTCTAAAATTTGCATGGGTTGCAAATCTTACTATTAGACAAATAGACAGACATATTAGATTAACTATTACTTTTGAAAGCAAATAGCTTTTGTCTGAATTTAAATGCTCAGAGTTGATTTAATTACATGTACACGATACAATTGAAGTATGTTACACAGCCACTTATTATTCATTATTATAATAAGCAAAAGCATTTTAACAAAGCAAATTAAATGTAGTTAAATATAATCAGTTTAAAATATAACAAAAGAGTCAGCATTGCTTTATTTTTCATAACAACTGCCTTTTCTTATCTTTGGAAAATAGAAATTATACAAAACATCAATTTTTATAATGCTTCACAAAATTGCTTAATAACATTCTAAAACTTGTAAGTAAATCAAAAGGAAGAAGATGGTATGAAAATACATTTCTTTATATTATGATTTTAATCTAACAAAAACTGCATGAGATTTGGTACTAATTCTCCTAAGTCTCCTTTAGGAGAAGAAGTCTTTTATTCAGAGAAAGGTAACCTAAGCTATTGGTGTATAAACTCTAGATTTATGCTGGTTTGCAAATTTATAAGAAAAATTAACATTTTTTCAAATTATACCACTTAAAATTTATAATTATATAAAATATAGAATATGCATGATGCTGACTTCATGATAGTTGTATAATTAAAACGTAAATGTGTTTATTGTCATCCCGTATTTTTTCAGTGTTGTTACTTGTAGCAAATGAAATCTGCTATCCCCCGCCCCCCTCAAAAAAAAATATGAAAAAAGTCTTCAAACCAGCAGCAATGAGAACTCAGCACCGAAGACATAAGCCAGATTCTAGGAATGGGGAGGTAGACATTCATACAGTTAAAAGGAGGCTTGTGGAAAATATTTTTGTTTTCATTTGAATGGAATTGCAGTTACTCATTATCTGAGAATATAATAATGTTTTCATTTTAGCAGGATGTTCTTTGTTTTCCTATATATAATGTAGGGACAATTCATTAAACTGTCTTCTTTAAGACTTCAGTTTCATTAAAATAATAAAATGTATTTTTTAAATATCTTTTCCTTTTTTTCCCCATTGTTATCTACCATGTCTCTGTTTATTTTCTCAGCTTTCCTATTTCTTTTAATTTACCTTCAGATCGATTTCTTAATTTTTCAGCCTGTCTCAGCAAGGTGAGAAATCAACAGCATGGATTGTTTATTAGATCAAATCAGATTAAATCCATTGAAGAATCTTATTTATATTTTAAATACTTTGACACTCACTAAATTGATTTAATTCTTAGTATATATTCTACACTGCTTATCAAGTTACCTCACAAAAAGGACTTCCCTTAGCCAGGCAATCATGTAATATTGCGGTTTGTCTCCACAGTGACACCTACAAGGTGGTCTCTATTTCACTGGCTGACTTCATGTCACTGTCTCATTTCTAGCGCTGTGTTTATTGCTTTACTCTAGTAATTATTTATTTAACCACTTTCGATTCCTGCTATCACCCGTTGATTCCTCAGATAATAACAAGAAAACAGTAAGTTTTAAGCAAGCAAGCAACTAAGCTTATTTTTGAAGGCTAGAATGTGCTTTCTTTGGCCAAAAGTAGAATGTCTTAAGATTTGGGGACTTCCTGCCACATTTTGGCTAGAATATGGCAAAAAGCAGCCAAGACTTTTCATATGGGATATTATAATTAGATGGTAATTAAATTCCACTAATTACATTTGAGTAGGCACCCAAGGATGATTCATGTTTAATGATTCTGCAGGCATCCTCCCTGTGACACATTTTCCCCAATTCTTTAAAACCATTGTTACTGTCATTAATATGCATAGCTATGTTGAACATGAGCCTTTATAATTAATCATTAGACTGGAATTCTAAGAAAGTTGGCAAAAACTGTCACAATTTATCATTGTTCTTTAGAAAAACATAGGTATATATGATCTCTAATAATAGGACAACACATGCTAGGAGCAAAGTTAGTCCATTCATGCATCAGAAACAACAACTCTGCAGTGTATGAGACAAAACCTAAAATTCAGTTGGCAAGTCAAGCAGGCAAAAGAATTCGTACCTGAATTACACAAATTTGAAGTTTTTCTACTCAGTTAAGGGCTTATACATTAATATGTTGGGGTTTTTATTTCTACAGTTTTCCAAATTTCTCTGTTAACCCCTGCCCTTTCAACATATCTCTTTTAGCAAGAGCAATGTGCTTCTTGAAGTCTATAGTGAGATGAAATCTCTTTAACTTAATTTAGACTTTCTAGGGAGAAATTACTCAATACACACTTATGGCACACTGCAGAAAGACCTGGGAGGCAACTTGTGTTTCTCAGGACATCTCCTGAAGCTTCCAGGAGAGCTGATGCAGCCATTGACTGTGCATGTTGTTGTTGGTCACTTCTGCTGGGCAGTGACCAGGTATGGTGTTGGATGACAACATCAGGGATGGTGTTGAATGACACCTTGAACTGCAGATTGTTTAGGGAATGCAAACTGCTCCCTCTCTAAAGCAAATGCCATAATTATCTTGGTTTGTCAAGCTCATACATATAATTTTTTTTTATCTCACTCTTTCTCTTTCTCTTGTTCAAGTTATTTTCACATTCCTCTCTACAGAGAAGGACAACTTTATTAGCCAGCTAAATTACCCTTAACCATGACCACCACCCCCTAATGAGCAAATATGGAGCAGTTTAATTCATTCTTTCCTGAGGTAAAAGAGATGGATGTGAAAACTGTCAGAGTAAGAAGGGAATTGACCCCAGATTACTTGCCTACCCAGGTACTCTGACTGATGGCAACAGAAGACCAGTTGCTTCTGATTCTTTAGAATCAGAGAATCATAGAATGATTAGGGTTGGAAGGGACCTTCAAAGGCCATCTAGTCCAACCCCCCTGCAAGGAGCAGGGACGTCTTTGACTAGATCAGGTTGCTCAGAGCCTCATCCAACCTGGCCTTGAATGTTTCCAGGCATGAGGCATCTACCACCTCTCTAAGCAACCTGTCTATGGTTCTTAGCATGGTTTCCAGGAGAATCTGCTGCATGACCTTGCCAGGCACAGAGGTGAGGCTGAGTGGTCTGTAGTTGCATGGGTCTTCCATGTTCACATTTTTTAAAATGGGGGTTATGTTACGCCTCTTCCAGTCATCAGGAACCTCACCAGACTGTCATGACTTTTCAATTATGATGTCCAGCGGCTTGGCAACTTCATCCACCAGTTCCTTCAGGACCTGTGGATGCATCTCGTTGGGTCCCATGGACTTGTGCACCTTCAGCTTCCTCAGATGTTCCCAAACCTGCTCTTCCAGTACAGCGGGCAGTTCTTCATTCTCCCAGTCCCTTCTTGTGCCTTCTACAGATTGGGTGGAGCAACAAGAGCCCTTATTGGTAAAGACTGAGGGAAAAAAGTCATTAAGCACCTCAGCCTTCTCCATGTTGCAGGTAACCAGGACACCCGTTTCCTTCTTCAGGGGGCCTACATTCTCCTTGAACCTCCTTTTGTCCCTGACATACCTATAGAAGCCTTTCTTGTTGTTTTTGACATCCCTGGCAAGATTCAATTCTTTGAGGGCTTTAGCCTGCTTCACCTGATCCCTGGCCACTTGCACAGCCTCTCTGTATTCCTCCCAGGCTACCTGTCCCTGCTTCCACCCTCTATAGGCTTCCTTCTTTATTTTCCATTGGTCTAGGAGCTCCTTGCTCATCCACACAGGCCTCCTGGCCTTTTTGCCTGACTTGTTCTTCATTGGAACGTACCGCTGCTGAGCTTGAGGAGGTGCTCCTTGAATATGGACCCACTTTCCTGGGCCCCTCTTCCCTCCAGGGCTGCCTCCCATGGCATTTTGCCCATCAGATCCCTGTTAATTGTAAAGAAGCAAGTGAATTTTACATCAGTTCTGAAATACGAATTTTCAGGAATCCTGTTGGTAACACAACTTGCGCAACAACATATGAGGAAGAGCACAAACACTGGGTGTGAGTGTAACACCCAAACCTGTCCATTCTGAGAGGCTATTTGTCCTTCTGCTACGGTGATGAAGGTTGCCTAGGGTGTCTATCAATGAGGGAAAATGTGCAGTCATGGGGAGAGGCCTCGTAATGAGAAGAAGTAACAGGTTAGTCATCGCAGTCTGGCAATAGGCCCTTACACAACCAGTCCTACCATTGCCAAGGGGAACAGGGACTCTGTGAAAAGCCATGGGGCCTGGCAAGGACTTTCTCACTGCTGCATGGGACAGATTTAGACCACTTAAGTTAAGAGATTTTAAAAAAAAATAAAATTGAGTGACTGAAGTTAATGCTAATTGCACCATGGCTATCCTCTGGACAACACCCAGATTTCATGTGGATCTCTGCTTTCTGCTGTTTCCTGATGACAAAACCTTGTTTCTTGTTTTCCTTCAGATCCCCCTCTGAGAGTGTCTCAGTCACCTTGCACTTGGCAGGAAGAATTTAGTTACCCCACTGCTGTGGCTGAGGCCAGCACTTCTCAATACCCCAGAGCGAGCACATGGAGACTGCTGCTGCACATCATCGTTTCCTCTGGGAATCTGTAGCTCATCCCTGAATACATTGTGAGTCTGGTGCTCTTTCATCTGTGTTGTGCTCCCAGGTTTTATTGGAGAGAATATCTCACTCTTCTTCTTTGTACAGATAATGAAAAGTAGACTTTTTCTGAGGTTTGGTTTTGAGTGCAGGTCTGAACTTACTGTTTAGAAGTCTGTGAGCAAAAAGAAGCAGAGACCAGGCTGCTAAATGTGCAATGAGGTACTGTACTTTTCACTTATATTAAAAAAACAAACAAACAACTCCATGAAATAGATAAAATAATAGCTGCTTGCAAGAAATCCATGGATACAAAAACTGTAAAGGTAACATTTAGTTTCAGTATACAGTAGATATAATCGATCATGCTGTTTCAGAGTGGAATCCTTTTTTAAAAAGTCTTAATTAAGAAAAAAAACACAAAGAAACCCCAAAACCCAAATCTTTCGATAAACTCTGAATTTTATTAATTTTATCATTTGGTTGCCTTTTTAAAGTTTGAGAACCTCGTGGCACAAAAAGCTAGGTTAGATAAAGATACTGTAAAATATATAGCATCAGTTAAAAGCCATTAAAGAGGAAAGAGATAAAATTATTGCTGAAAAGGAAGAACTCTGAGTACGAGATGCTTACACAGGTGATTCCATTGTCCCCGATGACCTTCTACAGCTGTGGAGGTAAAAGGAATGTATGAGAGCAGAACTAGATACTTTGTTATTTCAGGTATCTCCAGCCTACTGGAGATACTAAGGGCTGCAAACCAGGGAGGATATTTTGACGTCTGATATTGACTCAACAGGGTTTAAAGTAATCTGTAATACTGTATTATGAATATTGTAGATAATCTCCTCTGCAATAATTACAAAAGGTAGGCATTTTTTAATATACAGCCCATTCTTTCAGAAAATGTTGCATCCAACTTTACGTTAGCAGCACAGTAAACAACATACATTCTCGTCAGTTTAAAAAGATGAAGATATATACAGCAAATTCAAGAACAATCGATTTTTATTAAAATTCAGTAAATATAAACATAGATTTTTAAAGTTTTGTTTTGTTTTCCCTCTCTGCCTTACTCCCTGCTTTAAGGTGGATAAAGCTGTTACATTTATTCTAACAGATCTGAATTCCCCTTAAGGCTTTTAGTGACTAAGAATTGTTACAGTATTCTGGCTGTGTCAGATTAATAGCTTGGTGTCTCTGGGAAGAAGACCAAAAATATAAAATGTAATCAATTAACATTTATTATAGACAGCTTGTGGCTGCATAAATTTCCACTACATATTGGACAAGTTAATATTTTTTCATCTCTTTATACTGCTTTATCATAATCTTGATAAAATCAGCTTCAAAGCTGGTTTTATATAAAGGTATGGTACTAAATTTACTATAATGTAAATATTGTATTAATTACTTGAAATAAACAATAGTGTGCAAAATGGGGGTGTGGTGCAGTGCCTGTATCGTGCTTCTCAAATCTCATGAGGTCTTGCGATGTCATAAATAGGAATAACCCCAAGTATGAACCCATGAGATACAGTTCCAGGCACAGATGAGAAAGCCTGGTTTTTTAATGTTCATTCTCCATTAATTATCTATTTACTCAAGTGTTGCATTTGTTTGGTTGATATTTGGTGTACAAATACATTTTCAAACTGATGAATCAAATTGTTTATTAACTACAGATGTAAATGGTCAACCAGTAACATATGAATAATTACAACTGAGTGTAACGGGGATCTTGATAGCACACTATGAGCTCAAATAAAATCGAATTTATCAACTAAGATCTGATTCTGAATGTCTAAACTGGAGGCATTCCTTTAACCACAATATATTATTTAACTTTCACAGCTAAGATTTCATTGAGTAATTGCTTTCAGATATGACATTACACAAATTAAAAAAAAAAAAAAAAAGGAAAAGGAGAAAGTTCATTATTTAAAATAAAAACCCTATAGGTCTGCAAAGTATAACATATAAAATAGTTTTTAGATGTTAGAAAACAATAATCATATCCTTACTTGGAAAAGGAACTTAATTTGTTTGGTTACAGTTCAGTAGGGAAGTTATATGTCTGTTTTAAAGCAAAATTCATGCATAAATTTTATGTCCAATCAACTATCAAACATGCAGTAGGCTTTCAAGATGCTTTGCACTCCGAAAACTCTGAATAAGTTTTGGGTTTTTTTTTGTTTGGTGTGTTTTTTTTTTAAATCAATTCATTACAAGTTTCTTTTTCCTTACTTCCAAGGGTTTCTTTTGTCAAACAAATGAAAAAACAAACTGGATGAAATCTTATGCTTGTATAATATGCTTAAGACCCATTGACTTTAACTGAGCCACAATGATTTATACAAGTGGTAGACATGACCGCTTCTGACGTATTTTGGCAAAGAAAAGTCTCTCAAGTTTTGGCACTAAAGATGTTCTACAATCAACAGTTACTAAATCTCTAGCAGTACTGAGAAGGTACTCTGAACGTGCACTTGTAGCTGACAGCCCGAATAATTCAAAACTGACCTCGTTAGAAATTTCTGACTTTCTAACTTTCATATAAGTAAAAGGTTAACAGTAACATTTAGAAATGGATCTATAGTGATACAGATCAGCAGTAAATTCTTTCTCATTATTTATTTATTTTAAAATGTGGTCCAAAAATATGTGTATTTAGCAAGAAATTTAAAGAAATACAGTCCTCTATTTTTACTTCTAATTACAATGTATTTTATTTTGCCACAGAATAAAACTCTATTTTTGTTTTCACCTTTTTTACTGGAAAAGAAAAATGAAATGCAATGCATGTTCAGTTTGCTTTTCATAGAATGCAGCTTAGAAAACTTGCCATTTGGACTGCAGGAATATGATGGAGACTCACATATTGTCTTTTCAGTGTTGACACTTGAAGTCCCTCAAGATTAGGTGTCCTTTTATGTAGGTGTCAGAACTCTCGAGGGTCTGTAACAGTCAGGGATTGTTCAGGCCATCGGCTGTGGGTTTTTATGTAGTTTGAATAAGAGACAGGTCACAGCCAACAAGATTCCAGAAGTCTTTATGACTAGTTGCTTTTATGCCTGACTTTGTTTTCCAAGAATGAAAAAGAGGAAAAGAAATTCCCATTAGCCTAGTTTTAGCCAAGATGAGGTGCTTTTGCCTACTACCTCTTACGTAAAAGCTGCACTCAATTTAAAATGTGACAACAATAAATCAGAAGCTCTTATGCACTCCATGTACCAAATAAAAGTGACTTGTTTTCTTCAAACATCAAGGTCCTTTTTGGTAGAAGATAGTCAGAAAAGATTTAGATACATGAAAGATCTGTTTCCTAAGACATGAGTTCGAAGGCATTTTACGTAGATTAAAAATATTACTACAACATTCTTAAGCTATATCTGTACCATAAACAAAACAGGGATTAGCATTGACCAGCATGCTTGCTGGCACAGTTTTGGCCTCTGCCAACTAGCAATTCACTGGATAGCATCAGTGTACAGACTGGAAAACAGAACAGGTCAGGGATTACTCTGAACAGCATTGCTTGTTAATTTCTGGTGCATCTAAGGAGCTGAGCAAAGATTCTGAAGAGCTTTATTTGAACTTAAGAGCCCAAAGAGCACTTCAGTATGCAAAATGAATGTGCCGTTATCATAGCTTACAAGTATAAATACAAAATTTACAAACACTGAATAGTAAGTAAGACTAACCTCATACTAACTAGCTCTCCCACCCTGGCCGTTCATTTTGTATCTTCATTTCTAGCTTTCACCTTTAGGTTCAACATACAGGGTATAGGACCCTAAGCACTGCCACAGAACATAGGCAATTTTGCTACCAGTCAGGGCCAGCTTTGAAAACATAAACAGTAATTCCAACCAATTAAGCAGTCAAAGGTTACTTCATCATTTACACCGGATAACCAAAGTGGGTGGAGCCCAAAGCTGTCAATGCTCTTCTTTGGCATGCTATTGACTATAGAAACTTATGCTTTAAGTACATGAAGTTTGTCTGAACTTGAGTATGTTAAAGATATCGTTGTCTTTCCAAATCAGTGTGTCACCTTCTATTTATAAAAAAAAAAAAAAAAATCTGTAAATGTTCCTTTTCATTTTAAGTTACATTAATTGCATCCAATGTAGTATTCTGTGTCATAAAAGAACTGTATTAAAATACAGTCCTTATGAGTAAGAAAATATTAAATTTTTAGATTCAAATTGAGGACCATATGCTCAAAGCTGACATGCTGTATGTGCCTTAAGAATTTATTTAGGTATGAATAGCTGGTATGGAGACAGTACAAACCAACATTTAGGGCTTTTGAAGTGTTTGAGATTGAAGTTATATTGACAGCTGTAGAAATTGCCCAGTATTTACTAAGGACATAGCAATGGTGTTCTCTGATGAACAGAAGTAACTACTATCTTGTCATGTTAACTCTTGACAATAGTGTCTTCAGTACATATATTTGCCTGCAAGATTTTTGCAAGATGCAATAATCCCATTGTTGCCAGTTAAAGGTACAAATATGTGTGATTGCAAGATACATATTTAATTTATTTTATTCTTTCTTACTTCTAGTAGGTTTGTAATAAAAGCTTGACCTTGATAAAGAATTTAACTCAACTTACATGTTCCATTCTTCTAGACAAAAAAGCTCTCGGCTAGAAACTATGTTAACTAATACTCCAAATAAGAATACACAGATATTTATGACCTGTTTATTTGGAGGTTTTGTTTGTTTTTTTGCTTGTTTTATTTTGTTGTTTTGTTAAATGCAGTGAAATGTGAGCAAGAGATGGGAGGAAAGCCAGGAAAAGACTGAAGATCAGATATTTTCTAAATGTATCCAGAAAGGTAAAAGAAAATCAAATTTGTTGTATTGTTTGTGGGTAAGAATCACTGATTAATTAAGTAAATTTTATTATCTACTGACAATTCTCTTATCTTAAAAATATACGTTGTTTGAGCAGGCATATCTGTTCTGTAGATGGAGAGAGCATACACTATATAAGAGTTCGCAATATCATAGAAGCTTCCTAAAACCTTTCAAAGGATGTTTGCTCCTTTTTTTTTTATGCTTAAAATAGCACTGTTTTAAAAATAAAAGTGCTGAAAGTTAAAATGACTTGATTGTATATTTTTAACTGTCCCTGAATCTAAGGCAAAGGCATAGATATCTGATTTCTCTAACCTGCTTATTCAGAAGAGGCTTATGTTTGAGAAAACAGTTCTTCAGTCAATAACTTCATCATTGTTATTTCATAATGTCCTTTGACATTTAGTTTCTATTTATGGAATAAAATATTTTAAACCTAGTCTGAATAGCAAAAAGGAAGAAAAAAAAAATTTTTTTTAAATATAGATTTTTTTTAAAATTCTCAATAGCAATTGATTGAATGAGAAGAAACACCAGTAACCCTAAAAAAGAATAGCCTTATGAATCAAATTCTACAGTGTCTTAAATTTACATAGGTCTATAAATTCAACTGCTTAGGCTTGCACCAATGAAGAATTTCTTCCATTTCTTAAATGTTCACCTAAATGATACAGACAGTGGAGATGGTTGTCTCAAAAGAAATGAATCTCATTTTTCATTTACCAACCACAGAGGTGGAAACATTCTGGGAGATACATAGCCTAATTATCAAGTTTTGTTCTAGTCCAGATTCTTATTTTGCTGTCTTACTACTGGTCCAACCTAGCGTAAGCAAATGCCAATGCATTATTTCTAGTTTCCATTGGATTTGATCTATTCTAAACTATCTGACTGTCTCAGTAAAGAACTTGAATTTCCTTGTTATATATATTACAACTGAAAAAAAAAATAACTGAAAAATTAGAAAAAAAAATTTTGCTTACCACTTTAATCATTACCAATAACTATATTTAGCTTTTTCAAACCAGATAATTTCCCTCCAATCACGAAACCAAAATGACTAAGAAAGGCTTAAAAGCAGGTTGTCCTGGTAACTTTAAAGTCTTCTAATTCATAATTTGAACACTGAAAAGCTTTTAGATAGGTATGATAAACTTCCACTTACCCCACTGTGGCTATTTGATATCTACTTCTTTATAGAAAGATGTGAATTAGAAAGAAAATTTTCAGAAAAAGAAAAGAAAAGAAAAAAAACAAACAAACAAACCCTGTTTACAAACTACCATAAGAAAATGAAAACAAAAAAAAGAAGGGAAAAAGAGAAAAAATAATTAACAGTAATCACAGGTGTTTGCATTGTTTTTAGTTCTTTGCATTGTGAAATACTCAGCTTTCAAGTTTGCTTCTGATTAAAGGTTCTCAGATGTTTAAGCACATAGGTGGAATATTGCAGTAGACTATGTGTGGTAGATCTGTATCAGCTTTGGATAACTAGTGTCTGTTCTGTGGACATATGATGTCTATGTCTGAGATGGCATTTGCTTTTGAACTAAACTGTATCCATCTCTAAATTTCAATGTGTATTCTTTTATGTGCTTCTGATATATTTTACGAGATCTATTTTAATGGTCTGTAGTGCTGTTTCTGTTGGCTGATTGAACGCAAGTGATTTCATGGTTCAAAGTGAACACAAACAATTAAATGAGCTAAAACCTTGGTTTTAACCTCTTATAATTACTTTGTTGTCATAATTACTTTATTCATAAAATGAAACACAGATAATATCTTTTTCTTGAAAAAGTATAATCATTAGTTAATTTGTGACTATAACCAAAATAAGTTTTGTCATTGACTTTCAGGACAGCAAGGTTTAGTCTGTATTTTTATTTATCGTTTATGATTATTTTTGTAGTTTGCATTAAGAGAAGTTTTGGATATCAGTTACATAAGGATGTTAGATATAAAAATTAATTATTATTTTTGTGCTTAATTAAAATCGAGAGCTTTGTGTATACATTAATTTCTCAAGAATTTGCAGATAATGCAAATGTGCAGTAAGTAGGAACACTTCATAAAATATTGTGCATTTTAACTCATTGAGCCAAGGAACCTTTGATAGATCTAATGTGCACAGGATGTGACAGCTGTACTTAGAAAGCAATATGCACATCTTCAGTGAGATTAAATATGCCATAACTTAGTCAAAAAAGAATCAATACTGTCTCTTGAAGTGGTGAAAGTTGGATTGGCTTTGAAGGAGAGAGACAATTAGCACATGGAAACTCACAAGAGGAGCGTAAGACGGAGATTGGCCATAATGGCTGGTATGATTATCTTTGTCTGTTTCTATATATAAAAATAAAAGAGGGCAAGGAATGATTTTTAGGGAGGTGATATCAAATGGCACTGGCAGGTCCACATTGCATAAGGTTAACCTGTTTTATGTACAGTTTCCTGGGAAATAGCAAATGGATGCAGTATTTAAACTACCAGGAGAACAGTATGGGCAATATATGGCAGGTGATAAAACTCACCCTCTAGTCTACTTTGATAATAATATTCTGTGTGTCCTTGATAAATACAACTTGAAATGTGGAGTGAGACAGAGGAAGAGTCCAAGAGGTTGTATACAACAAGCAGCTGAATGTATGCAGAAAAATGTACCTTTTACATAAGATCTTTGTATAAGTAGACTTGGCAAGGATTTGTTTCATGCCTTTCATAAATATATGAAGCTTCTTTCTGTATTTGGGATATTTATAATAAAAATATTTATCTGCATTTTACCTTTTCATAGCTAAGACAGGTAGCATCAAGGCATTCGATTATCAAAGACATGTCGTTCCTAATAAGTACACTAGGACTCTTTAAAAAGTAATCGATTCCCTAGAACAATGCACAGAAACACTCAAAGACAGGAAAGTAGGTCTGAGAGTTGATTTTGTAGGCAGAGAATAAGGTTTCCTATGATTAGGGACAGCTAGGAAAGCTTCTCTGGATCTTGCAGGGAAGCACATGTCTGTATCCAAAGGTCTAGAGGTTATTAATAAGAATTATGGTTTTTTTCTGACAGTATTCAGGAGGGCATTACAGTTCTCCAAAAGCCAGACAGCGCATTGCCTCACCCAAGATGCTTTCAGGCTGGCTACCATGGAGGTGATGAAATGAGGGGGAAACAAGAAAGTTGTATGGGAGCTGCAGGAGGAAAAATGGCAATAACATCAATAAGATTATGCCACATGATGTAGTAAAGAAGAAGGTGTTTTTATGACTAAATGTGTGTGTGACTTACATGTTTTATAACTCTTAATTACTCAATAAATTACCATATGCTCTGTTTATCCAGAGAGGAAGCAGAAGAAAAAATAGTTGGAGATCCAAAACCAGGCAGTCAAGATTACGTAAAAAACACATTCAGGATTTTGACTATAGTCTGGCCAGAAAATGTCAGGACATGGAAATATTTGGGAATAATGATATAGTTAAAATCAAAACATTATATTTTTTTAGGCTGTCCTAAATTAGGTGAGAGTGCAATTAAGGATATATGTGTGCTTGTGGGCTAGCAAGATCCAGGTACACTTTTTAAACTTGGATTTGACCTCATTGAAATTATTATCTTTTTCAAATTATTATACTGACACTGGCTAGTGTTGAAATTAAAGACCTGTCAACCTTGCCATTATAAATGCCAATATTTAGGAGTTTATAACTCAGCTGTAAAAATTTCCTTCAGGCTCAAAGTTGGCAGTGAAGGCTATAAACCAGAGCTGATTTTTTCTCCCCCAAAAACACTAAAGAGTATTTTTGGACTAAATCTGAGGATATTGGAGCAAAAAAAAATTACAGTCATTAAGGACTTTTCGATCCTTTTTTATGTCTTGTGTAAAACTCAAGAATACCTTTTATCACTTTGTTTTATTTACTGGTCTTTTTTCTTTCTCTTTAATTGAGTTTAATGCTCATAAGAGACACCAAATTGACATATCTGAAAGGTGACATCTTCCTTTTACTTGCAGAGCGATTCTTTTATAGACAATGGCAATTTGAATATCTCTACAAATGTGTCTTCATCTTCCAGTAGCTTCAGGGATCATGAATTTTTAGTTATATAGAAGCAGACTAACATTAGATTATTTGCAGAACAGTAATAGCAATATTATAAATGCAGAATATATCAAATGAATTTTGCGAAATAGTCCCCAGTTTGAAATATTTAGATGACTGCAATGTAGACCTAGAATATTTTTACTCCTCTCTTACTTAGGCACCGCATCAAATGATCCCTTTCACAACCATATTGATTTTTATTTTAAAAGATGTGGTTGGTTGGTTGGTTTTTGTTATTTGTGCCCGCTCTCATTGGAAGATCCTTTCAAAAAGCTATCATCGCAAGAAATCTTTTTACTTATTTCCAGCTATTCACATTAATAGTTCATATCCATTGTTTTATGTAGCACGTCTATCTTTCTCTGACATTTAAATTCCTAGTACAGCTATAGAGATTGACCATACTTCTTGCAGACCGATGTTTAAGAGGGCTAATTATGCCAGAATCTTTACTCATCTCTGGTTTCATGGTTTAACTTGTCTGTGATCATCATTGCAGAAAAGAATAAATAAAAAGGCTTTAAATTAGGGAACAGGAAAGGACACAACTGAGGGAGTAAATAATGGGATTCGTTTGTGTCATTGGTGTGTGTTGAAGGTAAGCTGGCATGTTTTGTCTGTTCAAGAGCAAGGGGAAAATAAATTCAGTAACAAGAAGGTAAGTTCAAAACAAGTGAAAGAAGTTCTTGTAGTTGTGGAACTTACTGCTAGAGGAGACTTTGCATAGTAAAAATGTACTTGAAATGAAAAAAAAAAGTAACAAGAAGTGTACCTGAAAATAATCTACTGAGGTCTCTTATACAAAAAAAAGATAATATCTTGACCCAGGAAATTCCTAATCTGCTAATTGTGAGAGACTGGGAGAGAATTTATGGTATTACTACATAACTGGCCATTTTGTACATTTTGCCCTAGAAAACCTGAAAATCTGGAAGTAAGTGTATGTGAGAGAGAGAAGATGGAGGACATCGAAAGAGTGTTTACATATGTATAATGTGCACAGGTAATAGATAGTGTTCATTAATGTTCCTACCATTTGAAATAGAATTTACAGTTGTTATTTCCACATCTAGAATAGTTCATAGTACCTGTCAGTCCATGCTGCACTGAAGTAATTTTCAGGGTATTTGCTTTGTTTCATTTGCATTTGCAAAAGCCATATTTCCCTCAAATTTACAGTAATAAATCATTCTATCAGATAATCATACTTTCATGCTTTGTCACATACCAATAATAGACCACATGGCATTTAAAGAGCTTAAACAGTGTTATTGAATATCCAGAGAAATAGTGCATGTTAGTTTTGTATTTCTATTTCAGGCACTCTTTATCTAAACTTTTAAATTAAAAAAAAAAACAGATACGTAGTATTCTGAATCAGAATATTACTACAGAAGTAAGAAAAATCAGATATTAATGCTAGAAATTTACATACATTTCACTTTGTTACAGTAAAGATTTTATCTCTTGCACACACAAGATATAATAATACAAGTTTAAAATAATCCTTGTATCTTACTTCTGAATTTATTCTTTATTCCAAAGAGAAATTTGTTCAAGTGGCTTTTGTGAAGCTTAGTTTTATTACAAGCCAGTCTGTATTGAATGTTAGATAGATAGGAGAAAGGAAGGAACGATATTTGCATAACTATTCCAATTTGAATAATTCTTAGATAATTAGAATTATAGGATCATAGAATATTCCACATTGGAAAGGGACCCTGAAAGATTATCTTGTCCAAACTTTTGTGGAAAAGGGAGTCTAGATGAGATTATCTAGCACCCTGTCCAATTGCATCTTTAAAACTTTCAGTGATGGAGACTCCACCATGTCCCTAGGGACATTGCTCCAGTGAATAGTTTTCTTATGTAAAAAATTTCTTTCTTATGTCAAAATAAAACCTCTCCTGGTGCAACTCGTACCTGTTGTCGTTATTCTTCTCTACGTGGCTCCTTGTGAAGTGGAAGTCTCTGTCCTCTTTGTAGCCACTTTTTAAGTACTGGAGAAAAGATTTAAGTCCCTCAATCTTTCCTCACAGGGCAGGTTCTTCAGACCTTTGATCACCTTTGCGGCTCTCCATTGGACCCCTACAGTCTGTCCACATCTTTCTTGAATTGTGGAGACCAGAGCTGGACACAGTACTCTAGGTAAAGCCTGACAAGAGCTGAGTAGAGTGAGTTGCAAGATGATCACATCTCTAGCTCTGCTAGTAATGTCCCAGGATCTGATTTGCCTTAGTTGTTGCAGCAGCACACTGCTGACTCGTGTTCAGCTTGTTGTCCACCAGTACCCCCAGATTCCTTTAACCAAGGGTGCTCTGTAGCTACACAGATCCTAGCCTGTACTGGGCTCTTTGAATATTCACTCCCATGCAGAGGACTTGCACTTGTCTTTGTGAAACTTTATACTGTTCTTGTTAGTCCACTCTTCCAGCCTCCCAGGTCTTTCTGCAAGATTGCTCTCCCTTCCAACGTGTTCACCTCAACCACTCAGTTTGCTGTCATCAGCAAACTTGGTGAAAGTGCTTTCAATCCCATCATCCAGATCATTTATGAAGATGTTCAAGGCCAGGTTGGATAGGACTTTGAGCAACCTGGTGTCCCTGCCCATGGCAGGGGTGTTGGAACTAGATGATCTTTAAGGTCCCTTCCCACCCAAACCATTCTATGAGTCTATGATTCTACAATTCTGTGTTGAACATAGAATGTAAGTTCGAATAGCGTGGGGGCCCAGTATTGGTGCCTAGGGGATCTCACTTGTGGTAGGTCACTGGTCTGAGTAAAAACTATTGATCATCACCACCTGAGTGTGTCCTGTTAGCCAATTCCTGCCCATTTAAACAGACTAGCCATCCAATCTGTATCTTGCCAGTTTGTTCAGGAGAAAGCTGTGGGAAAGAGTGCTGAACGCTTTGCTAAAGTCCAGGTAAACAACGTGCACTGCTTTCCCCATGTCAATGGAAGATCTAATTTTGTTGTAGAAGATGATCAGATTGGTCTGGTATGATTTGACCTTGGTAAATTTATGCTGGCTTTTCCCAGTCACCTGCTTCATTTAGTCAGTAATAGTTTCTAGGAAGACTCATTCCATTACTTTCCCAGGTATTGAAGTAAGAACTCATGAACTAGTCACTAATTGCTTAATAGGGAAAAGAGAAATTACAGGCTGACCCCCATCCAAAATGGTTCTGGGAGGGAGAAGCTGGGTCTTTCCTTCCCCACAACTGTGTCTGACACAACATTCCATGTAAAGAGGAAATTCATAATTTTATAAATGTTTGGTTTTGTTTTTTTTTTTAATGTGTGCACATGCAATAGGCAAACATACTCCTCATTCCACTGCGTCAAGTCTTTCCCTCTGTGCTGTCATAATGGCTAGGATCACAATTACGCTGTTTCTCTCACAAGTGTAGCCTCACTGTAAGGTAACAATTGTTGGTTTTACTTCTACCACAGGTGTAGCTCCAAATGGAAACAATGTCACACAGTCAAGCAGATGTGTTTCTTTTTAGCTGTACTAATAAAAATTTACAATTATTTTCCAAGTTAAAAAAAAAAAAAAAAAATGGTGGTGGATTAGATGACCTGTAAAGGTCCTTTCCAACCCCTTTCCAACCCTAATTATTCTATGATTTTATGATTCTATGAAAAAAACAAAATAAGTCAATAAATACCTATTATTACAAGCATTTAAGATCAACTTCTTAAAATAAGTATTTCAAGCAACAAACTAAATTAGTTGTAACCTACTGGCACGTTAACCTGTTACCTTAAAACACTGTAAGTTTAAAATAGAAATAAACAAGAGTAAAATATCATCTGATTTATAGAGAATCTTACTCAAGAAATGTGTTTGAGATGAAGTTTTTAAAAAAGATTGTTTCATATTTGGTAAGTTAACAAGAGAAAAAACCTTGCAATAAATCTTGACATTCAAATTGAAACAGAATTCAGGAGCAATTCAAGAGTGCGAAGTTATAATCTCATGAGTAATTCTCAGTGTCTTTAGAGACAGGACCATTGATTGTTGCACCTCAAAGTATCCAGACAAATGTAGTAGTAAGATGGTGCTCTGTGAAGTGGTACATTAAGACACCTGCTTCCCTGCTTTCCCTGCTCTGCTGAGAACAGATCTTGCTATCTGTGGGAACAGTTCAGTATTTTGTTCAATGAAAAGGTGGAGTAGCCTCTTAACTTCTGTATTTTAGTTTACCCTATGTATCACAGAAATGTGCTTTGTAAGTCGCATTAAGTGATATAATGATCTGAATTCTGTGTGTGTAGTTTTTGTAGATCTTGTAAAATAACTCAGAAATTTAGAGCTATTTAATGTCTCCAGGTCTTCTTCAGTGCAGATATGAGTATATGTGTATGACAAAATGTTACTGGTTTGATTTTATTTGCATATAAATCTATTTTCAATAAAGTGATAAATATAATATGCAAGGGGGTTGGACCAGATGACCTTTAAAGGTCCCTTCCAACCCAAACTATTCTATGATTCTATTCTATTTTGTCCTAGAACTTTCAAATGCAACTGGCTGCCTTAGGACCTGTGGCAACTAGTGTACATCTCTGACAGGCTTTAGTTAGGCTCAAAATGTGCTTTTAAATTGAGTCACCCAGACATCTCTTTGATTCACAGCAATCTTTGATTCATATGACAGAGATGTCTTGGAGTGCATGAATTAAATTCCTTATAAAAGAGAACAAAGCCAGAAGATGCATTCCAGGAGTGCATCTATGCACATCGGGCCTTATTAGGAATTCAGCCCACAAGATAAGACTAGAAGTAATTCAAAGTAGCTGCCTTTGATATTAATACAATACTGTTTGGGATCCTCAGCAGCAACTGTTTCACTGCACAAATCCTCTCCTATTGGTACTAACTAAGGATACAAAGTCACAGAAATTTAGAAAAAATGTTGTGCCCTATACAAGAGTTAGTGTTAGGGTACCTTACCCACCTTTGACTTGCTCAGAAACTACTGTTCAGCCACAGAGGTTAGGGTTGATCAGAAACAAGAATTCCACTTTAATGATTTTAAATTATATGGAACACTATTGAGAATCTTGAACACCTTCACATTCAGCTTAGGACTTCCAGAATTGCCCGGCTTTTGGTGGAGCAGCAGTTTTACAAGCCTCAAAACAGAGGAGCTGTCTGAGACTTTCAAAATACCAAGGTCTCCAGAGAAACAGGAAGAAAGCTTGAGTTCAATCATATTCTGGAAGCCTCAACGGTTTCAGAATAGTCAGACTGTCAGGAAAATCTGCACATTTCCAAAGTTTCTGCTGGAAAATTTAATAAACATCAATATCTGACATTCCACTCAAATATCCTCCAGTTTTAATGAGTTATCATATATAATAGAGAACCATTAAGTCTGGAACTTACTAGTCCTCTTTGTCACACAGGAGCTGTGAATGGAGCTGACAGAAATTTAACAGCTTCCATGGCTTTGACGTTTGTTTTTGTTCCTTTTTGGAATGAAGACAAAACCTTTTACATGGTTTTGTTAATCAAAATAGTGTTGAAAGATCATTTTTTCCACTTGTAACAGAAAACAATTTCTTTCAGTCTTACTTTCACAAACTGTTTTTCTTATTCTTCTTTTCCAGTGTCTCTGATTAGGTCTGGTGGAGACCTATTCTGTCATTTTTCAGGACTAAGAAACCATTGCATTGCAATAGTCAACAGAATCAACACTAAAAATGTTCCCATTCTGTTGAAGCATTATCCTTTAAAATTCCTTTGTTTAAGTTTCCAGCCAACTGTAATAGTGAACATCATAACCTCATAGGATAGATTTTATGTTAGCACTTTACCTGAGGAGTTATGTAGCTGTAACTTAAATACTATATGATGGAGTTTAATTAGGTCAGATATGAAGTGATAATGTTAAAATAGTAAGTTGTTCTCATTGCGAAGAAAAGTTTTGTGCTTTATAGCAGAAAAAATTATGGGTACTCTTGGAAACTTTAACATCAACAGGAATTTATTAAAGAAAACTCTATAATTCAAACTATCTAAAAGAAGAATTTATATACTTTGGCTGTAATTTTCAACTGACTCATCTCAGAAAAAAAAAAAAAAAACAGGAAAACTTAGAAGGAATCCAATACATTGAGTGCTGCAGACAAAAAGTTGACTTAGAGGTTGATTTTATAAGAAATATCATGATTTTCCTTCCTGAAAATCATGTATATGTGTCAGTGTATCTTTTGCAAAGGAAAACAATTATACAAGATCTCTTCCTTCTCAAAAGACTGCACAATATCTGAGCCATCTGAATGTCTTGAGTTAATTCTAGCTATCTCAACATTACTTACATAGCTTCATCCCTGGCCCTAGTGTGAGCTTTAAGGCTTTAAAGAATATTGGGTTATTGCAAGGTGCACAGGTTGTGTCAGTGAGTGATGCCTTTCTTGCCTTTCCTATGGAATAGCAACTGGTCAAGTATAGGTAATATGCATTCTAGAATTGATGAAGAAGGACCTGAAGTATAAGATAAATCTGGACATACATATTTTCTACCCATCTTAATTATTATGAGAACTCACTATCTGGAAGTGTTAGTGAAAACATTTTCTGTTTTTTACAAAAGTTTATAATTCTTTTACTGTCTAGTAAAAAATTTGCTTAATAAAAATATTTCACAAAATTTGAAATTTCTACTTTTATTTTCACTGTGTTGATTACATATCTCTGTCCCAGTGTCTAATCTATCAATGACATATTTTTAAAAAACTAATTTATCCAGACTTGGGAAGAAATGTTCTTCTAATGTCAAAGGGCTTAACTTCAATAATATTAATTTGTAGTTATAATATTATTATTAATAGTAATATATTAATTTTTAACATAGTTTCACCTAACTTCAGATTTTTTTCATCCTTAGTTATACTTCAGTAGTAACAATGAGCTGGTTTTGCACACAACTGACAACTAAAATCAGATTTTGAAAGCTGAACACAAAAACATGTTAAAGTGGTCCACTGTAAATTTTAAGTTGGAAAAACCATCAGCATTAGGCTTTCAGAACATATATAGCCATCCTATAATCCAATTTACAGTATAATAAGTGCAATGTGATAAGGAATACTTTTATTCACAACCATTTCATTTAGTAGACTAAATAAATATAGATAATAAATTTTGGAATTGCTTGCTGAGATTACTCTATATATCAGAAAATTATTTTTCTTTGTCTTTTTGTCTTTTTAAAATTTAATTTAAGATTTATTCAGAAATTATTCCTTAAAGCAGAATTTGTAGACATATCTTTTCCTTCTAATACATTATGTTTTCTCCTCTCAAGAAATTATGAAGCAGTTCTTCCATAGAATCATAGAATCATAGAATGGTTAGAGTTGGAAGGGACCTTCAAAGGTCATCTAGTCCAACCCCCCTGCAAGAAGCAGGGACATCCCTGACTAGATCACGTTGCTCAGAGCCTCATCCAGCCTGGCCTTGAACGTTTCCAGGGATGGGGCATCCACCACCTCTCTGGGCAAGCTGTTCCAGTGCTCTACAACTCTCATTGTAAAATATTTTTTTCTAATATCTAATCTAAACCTACCTCCTTCTAATTTAAACCCATTACCCCTTGTCCTATCACAACAGGCCCTACTGAACAGCCTCTCCCCATCTTTCCTGTAGGCCCCCTTGAGGTACTGGAGGACCGCTATCAGGTCTCCCCGGAGCCTCCTCCTCTCTAGGCTGAACAGCCCCAACTCTCTCAGCCTGTCACCTTAAACCAGCTTAAACCCTGGTACTCCTTAAACCACCCAGTAAAGCACCCACAGTCTAACAGAGATCTAATAGTTAGTATCAGAAGTACCATGTAGTACTTACACTAGTAGTGTAAATATTTAATATCTCTATTAAAAGGCTGATTTTAAACTCCTAGGTGTCCTTTCATTGACTGTGGCTCTGTACCCTCAAGAAGGCTGCAGGCAGAATCCTCGCACACTGTGACCCTGAGAAATTTTGGGTACCTGTCCTCAGTGAATTGCACGGATCCTGCAATGAAAAGCCAAGGTGCCACAGTCCTGCTCTTCAGCCACCAGTTGGTTCCCCAATATTCAAGTTAAAGGACACACCCAGGCATACTCAGGCAGAAGAATCTCATGTCACCAGGGACGATAAAGATAAAAGAGGGCTGGAAAAAACCTTCAGAAGGCTGGAGCACCTCTCCTGTGAGGACAGGCTGAGACAGTTGAGGCTGTTCAGCCTGGAGAAGAGAAGGCGTCAGGGAGACCTTATAGCAGCCTTCCAGTACCTAAATGGGGCCTATAGGAAAGACGAGGAGAAACTCTTCAGCAGGGCCTGTTGTGAAAGAACAAGGGTTAACAATTTTCAAAATAGAGAGAGGTAGATTCAGACTAGATATAAGGAAGAAATTTTTTCTGATGAGGGTGGTGAAATACTGGGACAGGCTGCCTGGGGAGGTGGTAGATGCCCCATCCTTGGAAACATTCAAGGCTGGGTTGGATGGGGCAGTGAGCAACCTGATCTAGTCGAAGATGTCTCTGCTCCTTGCAGGGGGGTTGGACTGGATGAACTTTAAAGGTCCAACTCAAACTGTTCTATGATTCTATGATTCTAAAAATACAAATAAAGGAACAAAGTCAGCCTTGAGCTCCATCTGCCTTTTCAGTTTCTGTCCTGGGTACCTTGTCATCTGCCTTGCCTCTCCTTCCACAGACAAAAAGTGAACATAACAAAGGAATGAATATCTGTGCCTTGAGCTTGGAAATCTGTTCAATCCTGCTCACTGAACAAGTTATAGATATAGCCACAGCTGTTTCTCTGGGGCCTTTCTTTTCCACTTAAAGCAGTGAATATGTTGTTCACTATGTTTGTACTGCTCTAGACTCCTTGTTTTTCCTTCATTTTCTTCTTATTCTTCTTACTCTTCTACTTCCTCTCTTTTCTTTGTTGTTGTTGTTGTCTGTTGCTCAAGTGCTACAACTGGCTTGAGTTTAAAAACATGTCATTACTTTATCTCTTTTATTCTGTAATTTGTGCAAAATTTATCAGAATTATATATCTGAAAATACACATGGATTACAGCAAGCTGTACTAGAATAGTATTAAAGTTAGTGAAACTGTAACTTCTCATGTGCCATAGCTGTTAAAGAATAGGTAAACGAAACAAAACTTAGCAAATGTGCCTTTTGCCTTAGAAGTTCCCCAGAACTCAGAAACCCAGTTTATTTTTTTCTTACAATAGAAGTTAATTGCATTTATCCTTTTGGTAAAAAAAGTTGTGCTTATGTAGCACAACATTTGTATATATGTTTATTTTCAGTTATTTTAATGTCTTTCATAGTACTATTGTCTTTTTTCCTTTTTTAAAAAAATGGATACTTTTATCTTTATTTTATTTTTAAAAGAGTGTTCTTAATTATATGTGCTAAGATTCCATTGCATTGAGAATATTTATATTCAGAAATTTTTGTATCTGAATAATTAGCTGAATAGGACACAGTTTAGAGAAGTGGTACAGTAGACTTAACAGTTTGACTTGAAGTATCATAATTGTATTTTATTTATTTATTGACTCCTGGTAATGTTCCTCTTCAGCATCTGGTTGCCACTCCCAGCCCCTTGTTACAGCTCTCTCTGTGGCTTTATCATGTCACTATTATCTTTAATTCCCACAGTTGTCATTTGGGGAGAAAAAAAAAGAAAGCCCCTCTGTACTGATGAATTTATAGAACTGCTGCTGTTTTATTGACATCAGGACACATGCTGCAACAGTTCTCAGGTAGCTGACTCATAGCATGACATACTCAGTGCACACCTAACACAGGGTGAATATTGGCTGAGATTACATTATTGAAAATAAATGCTTTATATGCTCTGTGCAGTGTGGGGAAAAACAAAAAACCAAAACATTCTCCTCCAGAGAGAAAAAAGCCAAACAATACCCCCACCACTGTTATTTATTCCTTAATCTAGTTATTTAAGTGGGAGACTTTTAAAGAATCTTTGTAGGACATATTTAGCTTTCCTTCTCCAAGGCACTTCAGGAGGAGAACAAGTGTGGGAAAGCTTGGGTAACAACAGAATCAGCTGGGGGCGTTTTGTGTTTCACAAACAGAACAAGACAAATACCTTCTGTCATAACCACATCCTGGCTATTTATATCGAGCTTGTGTGGCAAGGTTTTGGTAGTGGGGGGTGGGGGCTGCAGGGGTGGTTCCTGTGAGAAGATACGCGAAAGTACACCTATGTCAGACAGAGCCAGTTTCAGCCAGCTCAAAGATGGAACTGCCGCTGGCCAAAGCTGGGCCAGTCAGCCCCCTTGGCAGGGCCTCTGTGATAATATGTTTCAGAAAGGGTAAAAAATGCTGTGCTGCAGCTGGGAGAGAGGAATGAGAAGATGTGAGAGAAACAGGTCTGCAGAGATTCCCCTGCAGCCCGTGGTGCAGCCCATGGTGCAGCCCATGGTGAGGCAGGTTGACCCCTGCAGCCCATGGAGGCCCACAGAGGAGCAGAGATCCACCTGCAGACCGTGAGGGACCGCATGCCAAAGCAAGCGGATGCCTGAAGGAGGCTGTGGCCTGTGGAGGGCCTGCGCTGGAGCAGGCTCCTGTCAGGACCTGTGGCCCCATTGAGGGAGGAACCCAAGGCTGCAGCAGGTTTGCTTGCAGGACTTGTGACCCCATGGGGGACCCACACTAGAGCAGTGTGTTCCTGAGAGGCTGCAGCTTGTGGAAGGGACCCCTGGAGCAGTTTGTGAAGAACTGTAGCCCATAGGACTCACATTGAAGAAGTCTGTAAGGGACTGCCTCTTGTGGGAGGGACCAGCACTGGACCAGGGGAAGAGTGAGAGGCAGAAGGAGCAGCAGACACAAAACATTATGAACTGACTGTAACCCCCGTTCCGTGTCCCCCTGCAGCACTCAGGGGAGAGAGGTAGAAGACTTGAGAGGGCAGCTGAACCCAGGAAGAAGAGAGGAAGTTGGTTTTAGATCTGTTCTTATTTCTCAGTATCCCTATCTGCTATTAATTGGCAATAAATTAAAATTAGTTTTTTCCAAGTCGGGTCTGTTTTGCCTGTAACCGGTGAGTGATCTCTCCCTGTCCTTCTTTCAGCTCGTGAGCTTTTCACCATTTTTTTCTCCTCCTTCCCTGCTGAAGAGAGGGAGTGCTAGAGGAGCTTGGTGGGCACCTGGCAGCCAGCCAAGGTCGACATGTTGCACCATTATCCAGATGGAAAAAGAGAATGTACTTGATGCATAGATAAATGGCATTGAATATATGCATCCTAGAAACTTTAAATATAATTTTTATCCCTTATATCTGTGGTGGTTTCTTAATGTATTTATAAATGAGAAGTTGGTAGCTCTTATTTTATAGAAGCAAAGTACCATATTTGATTGAAAAAAAAGAAAAATAAAAATTACACAGATAGATGTTATCTGAAAAACTAATCAAAATTTATTAGAGAAATTTTATTTTTATAACTAGAAACTTCAAAATGTAAGCATGCTGGGATCACACAAAATGAACATGTAAATGTAGTAAACCATTTTTTTTTTAATTTTTCTGCATCTTGGTCTTCACTTAACTATTCACTTACAACTGAACTTATGTTTATCCAAAAAAGATTTTGTAAAGTGAAATAGTAATAATGACCCTAAGTAGCAGGGAAACCGTTACTTCCCTATTAAAATAAATAGTATAATAAAAATGTCAGAAAAAATCTTTTTCTAACAGAACAAATCTACTTGCTTAATAAAAGGAAGTATTCATGTTCATGTTAAAATACATTATTTGTGAATTAATCTATCCCTATGGGGATCTCATTGATTTAATTAGAGTGTAGACTACTTCTACAGCTCATCATACTGGAAGCTTAAACTTAGACAGTATAAATGTTTTCTACAAATGAAAAGCAGGAGTACTGAAAATAGTAGGATATATATTTCATGCAGGTACATGTGAAAGTACTGGTAAATTGTATAGATTCATTATTAAAGCGGTCACATCAGTAGTAATTTTAAAGTAGCAGATGAAGGCTATAGCAAAATCTGATTCTTGCTTATTTACATACACTACAAGAAACCTCCTGGCAAACTTGTTGTTTTATTGAATTTTATAAAACTTAGCAAAATACCTACATAAAATACCTTTTATCACATAAAATAAGAAAGTGACTATTTAGATAGCTTGATAATTATATAGGAAATAATGGATTAGGATCATTTACACAGGGACCTGAGCACTGAAGTATATAATGTTCAGGTGCTCAGTGATCTGTGAAATACACAGGTTTCAGGTAGCCTAGGAATGCCGTGCTAAGTAAGGTTAGTTACCTAAGGTACTGGCAGTAGGTTAGCTATACCATCTGCAAAGCATAAAATACATATGTAAAATCAGACACTTAAAACCAGGCTTCACAGCAGGCAGCAAGCTGGCTAGACTGTAATGCAAATAACTTATTTTCTTCCTCTGTAGCCCAGACCAGATCAGGAAAACTCAAAAAATCTTCTTTTTTTTTTTTTTTGGCCACAAAACTAATGGTGAGAGATCCCAATAGACAGTCTTGAGCTCAAATCCTTTCTTCAAACTGAAGTAGAAAGAGGATTTAGAAAAGCAAGCAAGCAAGCAAACAGCACACGTCTGACCCTTTCAGTGAAACAAATGGCCCATAAACATATCCAATTAGGAAAAAAAAATTTAAAAAAAAAGTAAAGAAAAAAACTCTCCCATTTTTGCTGAGGCTAGACATTTAGGTATATGTGATACCCATGAATATCACAATTGGAGAATAGTGTAATGTAACTGATCTGTAAACTCAAAACCTTGGACGTGTGTGGACTTTTATCCACAATGCAGTCCCACACTGAGTAAACAGAGCTAGTTAAGGTACGAAAAGCAGCTTATATGTTTCCTAAGCAACATGCAGGACAAAAGGATCCAAACCTAAGGTTTTCTTCATTTTGCTGTAATGTCATTGATTCTTAGCTCTGTAAACTGCTCCAAGATTAGGCATCAGTGAAGGCTCTTCCTGGTAATTATAGATCATGTTTACATGAGTAGGCAAGAAGATCAGAACACAAAACTACCGGTAGTGATGTATCAATTGATTTCAAATGACATCTACAGAAATGCTACCTCTTGCAGAATCTTGTCATTGTCACCTCCCCCAAAACCTGCACTCAGGCATTCCATCAGCAACCTTTGCACCACCTCCCCACTCGCACTCAGAGGAATATGTCACTGTCCTCATAATTGTGCTTGAAGGAAGACAGTGAGCTACAGGGGATAGAGACCATTCTAACAGAGGGATGTTTTCTGTCTGATCCAATGTCATAACCAGCAAAATAAAATGTGACTGCTTAGGCACAGAACATGCTTTCATATTACGTGATAAGATATATGATAAACCAGTTAAGGCTGGTCTTTGTCCATTACTGGCCTGACATCAAAATTTTTCAGTAGCTTCTTTTGAATGATTTTAATACCTTGTCACTCACTACTCAGGGTAATAAATATGAAGCATAATCAAGTCCTCAGAGGAATGATAGCATGTCCTGGAAGAAAAAAAAGAAAAAAAACTCAGCATAACATACACTTCCTGACAATTTTTTTTTCTTAACTTTCCTGTGTTATTTTGAACTGTCTTGTGTTTTAAAGCGAACATACTATTCCATTCTGGAAGACTTCCCTGTAAAGAGGCAAAATAAATTTTCTTCGTGTGACCAATTTTGGAAAATGACGTGAATGAAAAAAATTAAGTCTGAGATGTTGATATATACCTACATGCTCATACTTTACTGAACATATTTGATATATAGTAATTCTAACAACCATAAGAACATGATAGAGTCCTTGCTTAGGTTTTTTTAAGTACCTAAAATGATATCTATTAATTGTTTGATTAAATAGTGTGAGTGCATTGGACAAGCCTAGGGCCACTATGAATATAAAGAACCAGATTCTACAAGGTTCTGGGCCTACTTGGCTGTGTAGAACACCTTATTTTTTTCAAATTAATGTTGTGAGAGTGGTTGAGAAGAGGACATTAGCAGAAAACCTTACATGGACTTAAGAGATAACTGTCAGAGGTCACAACACTGATGGTGATCAAATCATGTGCTGTAACCCTAGGAAGAACTCCTTTAGGCCTTCGGGTTTCATAATTCATAGTTCATCTACCTGCACTTGTGCAAAGCATTTGACACTGTCCTGCACAACATCCTTCTCTCTAAACTGGAGAGACATGAATTTGATGGACGGAGCACTCAGTGGATAAGGAGTTGGCTGGATGGCCGCACTCAGAGAGTAGTGGTCAACGGCTCAATGTCCAAGTGGAGACAAGTGATGAGTGGCATTCCTCAGGGATCAGTGTCGGGACTAGCCCTGTTCAGCATCTTTGTCAGCAATGTGGACAGTGGGATAGAGTGCACCCAAAGCATGTTCGCTGACAACACCAAGCTATGTGATGTGGTCGACGCACTGGAGGGAAGGGGTGCCATCCAGAGGGACACTGATAGTCTGGAGAGGTGGGCCTGTATGAACCTCATGAAGTTCAACAAGGCCAAGTGCAAGGTCCTGCACATGGGTCCAGGCAATCTCAAGCACAAATACAGGCTGGATGGAGAACGGATGGAGAGTAACCCTGAGGAGAAGGAGTTGAGGGTGTTGGTTGATGAGAACTTTAACATGAGCCAGCAATGTGCTCTTGCAGCCCAGAAAGCCAACCATATCCAAGGCTGCATCAAAAGAAGTATGGCCAACAGCTTGAGGGAGGTGATTCTCCTCTTCTATTCTGCTCTCGTGAGATCCCACCTGGAGTACTGCATCCAGCTCTGGAGCCCCCAACTTAAGAAGGACATGGACTTGTTGGAAGGAGTCCAGAGGAGGGCCACAAAGAAGATCAGAGGGCTGGAGCACCTCTCCTATGAGGACAGGCTGAGAGAGTTGAGGTTGTTCAGCCAGGAGAATAGAAGGCTCTGCGGAGGCCTTATTGTGGCCTTTCAATATTTAAAAGGGCATTATAATAAAGGCAAGGATGAACTTTTTAGCAGGACCCGTTGTGATAGGATGAGGGATAATTATTTTAAACTGAAAGAGGGTAGATTTAAATTAGAGATAAGGAAGAAATTTTTTACAAGGCTAATGAAACATTTTAACATGTGGCATGTGGAGGTGGTAGATGCCCCATCCTTGGAAACGTTCAAGGCCAGGTTGGAAGGGGCTCTGAGCAAGCCGATCTAGTTGAAGATGTCTCTGCTCCTTGGGCGGGGGTGGGGGGGTGTGTGTGTGTGTACTAGATAACCTTCAAAGGTCTCTTCCAATTTAAACTATTCTAAGACTCTATGATAAGTATTATAGGTATGAAAACTTACAGCTGTAAATTCTCTGTATATACTTATGCTTCTGCAGGACGTTTCACAGATCTTCCAAATGTATTTCAGTTACAGAATTTTTCTTACTTACTCGAGAGCTTTGAGAAAGATTGAAAAAAAGTCTATTATTCTATCCCATTTATAATGGCACACTTAATGACAATATATCCAGTGAAATGCTAGGAAGTCATGGAACTTCAAAAGTTTTATTCAGAAATATTAAGAAGTTTTATGCTAATGCTTGAAGCTTGAATTTGGAACCTGCAGACATAAACATATACTGTGCTGCATCATAACCATGCTATAATTTGAAACACTTTCAGTTTATTTATTCTTAGTTGTGTCACATGCTTGCAGTACTCTGAACTGTGTAAGAAGACTGATACCTTAATTCAGACTCCAATCTTTAAGAAACAAGACACAGTACACAGTTTTATTAATCCTTTTCCTTATTATTCAGGGAGATGAATTAAGTTATACTACCATAAGTGAGGATTAGAAATAATTTTCTTTTTAATGCCTTCAAATTCAATCTACAAGACTGAAAATACACAGTTTTGTCTAAATATTAAATATATGGCTGCTTGGAGAGAGTCATATTTGTTGCTACTTGTCTTCTTTCCTGTGTGAAACTGAACAGTATATCTTCCATGAAGATTTTAGCAAGGTAAGGTGTACAAAGTGAGAAAGATTGCTCCCATAAGATAATGCACTGAGTATAACTGTAGCTCAGTGTTAAAAGATGGCATTACAAAGGAAGACATCCATTCACAGAGCTGATCCCACAAGAACTACAAAGCCTCATGTAGAAACTTAGCTGAAACAGTAATTAATTGGAAAATAATTTCTTAGAGTTTTTATTAGTCTTCTCTGTCCTGTATGCATGTTTATGTATACCCTTTTGAGTAGGAATATCAGAAAAGAACTAACAAATTAAAGAATTCAGTAGTTAAATGAAGAGGGGTGCTGAGAGAGACTGTTTAAATGTGTAGATACAAATTTGATTTCTTTCCCTTTCTGTATACATTAATCTGATTAATTAGATATCTTCCTATTCATTAGCACTAAGGACAGTCTTTATTAAAAAGACATTAATATTAAGTGTGCGTGTCAATAAATTAAGGTTACAGAGCCTTATGAACATTGCACTTATCAAATGTCAACCATCAGAAATATTGGTCTTCAGCATTTCTGTGGGACTGTGCCAGAGTCCCAGACTCCTTGACCAGGTTCTTTTAGATACTCCACATGCAGAGGATGTAATATTTAATATAAAATTTACTTGTTTGAAGATATTTGATGTTACATAGGATTTCTGATTTAGCAGAGTGATACAAAATATACCAAAAACATACTACAAACATAAGTTATAGGTAACAAAATAAAGTAATTGCAATACACAGTTCAGTCACAATGTGATTCCCTTTACCCATCTCTGTAATATACTCACCATCATGATGCTGGGCATCCTCAATTGCCAAGAAGTAATATGTATGTTGAAGCCAGTTGAAGCCCACTCCTCTCTTCGAAATTATTTTGTTAATTGCTTTGTTGTCATCCTCTGTGTTGGGCTGAGCCACATACTCACTCTGCCCATGCTGGCCTGGCTAACTCAGAGGACATTTGCTCTCTGAAGGAACTTAGGAAGAAACATTTACTCCACCAGCTGCTCCACTCAACTGACATGCCTGTTTATCTAAAGCAAAGGCTAACCTCTGGTTCCCTTTGTGTTGAGATGACAGCTTCTTTGCAAGAGCTTTGGTCTGTCACAACCCATCTGATTCCCTGAGTTTCATAGGGTCATGGCCCTTGCCTGTCTCCTCTGAATCTTCTTCCATTGTAGCTGTTTTTTTGGTCAGTCGCAGACTAGAAGTTAGAGAATGACTTGCTATTTGCAGTGCTCTCCTCCAATAGTTTTTTACTTTTTTTTTTCAGAAGCCATCGAACTTAGACATTTTTGATTGTTCTACAGGACATGTAACTTACCTTTTGCCTATAAATGGCAAAAGTAACTTTAATTGCAAAGTTACTGTCATTTTGCCTGTAAGCATTCATATTCCTGGTAAATGGAATCATATTCATGGTAGATATTTGTCCACCATCTTATTCCATGCATCTGAAATAGTGCAAATTAGTTTCCACTGGATAAAGAGATCAGCTAGAATAACTATCTGAAAGGTAGTAATCTATGTTATAGGTGACTACATGTGGCCCCATGACTAAAAAAAGTGTGCAACCAAAACACAGCTTCCAATAATGAAAGAAAAAGTAACAAAATATGTGGTTCCTCCCTCTTTTCAGTCATTTCTTCTATACTCTAAAAACGAGCTTTTAAATTGCATATTATGTGACAAATATGTAGTTTTTATTATGGAAGAAATAGGTCTCAGTTATTAAAGCTTCCAGTCATTTCATGCACTAGATCTGGATGAAAAAGCAAGGAACCACCTGACTAGTAACACTTGTGATCACTACTAAATGCTGGGAAAATATTTAATTGACAAGGACTAAGTCAGGGCCAGTCAAGAGATTTTGGGTCATAAAGATAGCACAAGGCATGGTCTAGTCCATATAATGCAGGCATCTAAATTTTGTGTGCATAGTGTCATTGAATTAGTGTATAAAGTACAAGTATTTGAGGATATCTAAAGGAACATACCAATTCTCCAAGGCATATGGAAAACTAGAGGAACATAAAGACTGCACAATAAGGACATATTATGGCTATAAATTATTTTAAAAACAATACTTGAATTTGGCTAACAGGTTGCTTCTTGTTTTTGTCTGAAGTATTTTAATAAATTTGTAATAAAAATAAAATGATATTATTTATTTTAAAAGTATAAGATTAAAAAAAATAACTGCTGTAAATGCTCTTAATTTGCTTTTTATCAGAAAGAAATAAAACAAAAAACCCAACTTTTGATACATTCCATGCAGTATGTCTGCTAGTATCCTATCTGACCTTTCAATTAAGCCTGACTATGTTGTCTATTCAAGGAGCTTTAAACAAGGATTTGGAAAGTCTTAGCTATTTTCCCAAATGACATAGCAGATTGCTTCAAAATCAATTATGTTACCTTTAGAATTTGTAAGATAAACCTTTTGCAAAATTGGATTTTTTGAGTTCTATATTCATGAGATAAAAACAGTTAGTACTGAGCATGGAGTTTCAAAGCCCATTTTCTTTTGTTTTACATACACTATCTATGAATGTCCTGTTTCCTGTACAGGCCATAATGACTCATGACATCCTAAAGTTAAAGAACAGCAACCTTTTTGTCAACCTTATAGTCTTCTAGAATAAAGCATCTTAACATTTTCACAACATGGGTTAGAATTTAATTAGGAGATATATTTATCTCCTCCTAATTTTCCCTTGCACATATCATCATTACTTCTTTCAATATTCTTGTTCGCATTTCCCATGCCTTTGGATTTCTTTGAATGTGGTCTGGCAGATGAAGAAAAAAGGAGTCATATCCGGACCTGAATTAATCCCCCTTGATATCATGGGTTTAATAGGTCCACCTGGTAGGAGATTACCTGCTCTTGCCTTCCTTTTTAATGAGGGAAAGAGACACTTCTAGGGGACATTTCAGCCTTTGGGACCTGAGCTGCCTTCTGTGTAACCCTCAGTGCTAGGGTTCAGCTAACTATGACCTTTTTCTATGCATTTTGATGTAGCCTAGCTGTATGATGTTGGCTTAGCACTAATGAGAAAAAATGTTGAACTGTAAGAGACTATGCAAGCTAAGACCTTGTAAGATAAAGGAAGTAAAAACATAGGCAGAAGTGAAACTGTTGAGACTAACAGTATTTCAGGACTTAAAAGAAAAATGCTGACAAGAAAGAGTGTAAAAAGCCCAAGAAAACAGGCAGAGTCAGAAGGCTGCAATTCAACAGAAACAAGGCTCAGACCAGACCTTTTCAAGAAGCACTGGAGGAAGATATTCCCCACTTGACTGATAACTGTCCGGACAGTAAAAATTCACAGGGTTTCTACTGTTTTTTACTAATACTGCAAGCCTGATTAACTGAGTAGCATAATAGTCTAATACTCATGTCATCTAAGTGTATTAATCAATACATAGCTCCTGTATATTCTTATATTCTTACAGCACCTTTTTTTTCACATGGTAAAAGATACCTGAAGAGTAGGGAGGTGGATCTGGAGTTTCAGTCTCTTTTCACTTACTACACAGAGAAGTTGTAAAGCTGGTTAGTGTCAAAACTCAGATAAATCCCACAGATGACCTTTGAAGGTCCCTTTCAACTCTAACCATTCTATGATTCTATATACTGGAAGTATGCAGGATTTTATGATGGGTTAGCAGTCTGTGACCACTCAGATTTGCAGTGATAATTGCAAATTCATTCACAACTGAATGCAATTCTTCACAACTGAAGAATTGTTTATTCTTTGGATTTCTGCATTGCATTTTAAAAAATAATAGAAACTGATCTTATATGGTCAAGCCATTTTGTATTGACTATTCTACACTTTTTCATGACTGTTGAGCCTGAAAGTGTGGGTTTGTAGGTTTTTATTTTTTTAATAGCAGGGAAAAAAAAAAAAACAAAACAACAAACCCAACCATCTGATTACTGTTTATTTGACTTTTAAAATAACTTTGGAACTGTAAAACATAGATGCAAATTTTATTCGTATTTTCTTGCGCTCACACATAGCATTGTGCTCATTGGT